>CATIWR010120528.1:0-40261 GCA_949677035.1 Omphalea diandra | reverse complement strand
GCATCTCATTGGTCCATCAGGAAAATATAGTCGTTGCTTTCTAATTGCCTACAAACTTCACAGTCACGATCAGTCCTTGTATAGGGCATGACTGAGATGCGAATTCTTCTATTTGAATGAGAATTTTCATCTTCATGAATCATAGTTGCTACACAAACTATCGTTGCGACATCCCTATCCACATTTATTGGCATTATCACATGAACATATTCATTGCATAAATGATATGAAATCCCATATGAACATATGCATTGGATAAATGATCATTTAGTCATGCGATTTGTAGAAGCATGATAATAACACTTGCACCGTTATATTTAGGACACTTGAACATATATGTAGTGTTTGTATAGTTGCATGGAAAATTATCTTATGTTGTGTGCATGTTATAGAATCATAGATAATGGTGTTATAGAGCTTATTTAAGAGTATAAGGAGCATTTAGGGATTAAGAGATGGATGAAGGTGCTTAAAGAGTGAAAAAGAGGGACTAAAAGTGGAAAAGTGACCTTCCAACCAATGGAAATGAAGCACCATGATTTTATATTATTATAATAAGTTTATATCTACTAATTAGGGCATAATTGAGGGGTAAATCAGGAAGTATTGCAAAAATAGAGTGAGAGAGAGCTAAGAAGAAGAAGAAGAAGAAGAAGAAGAGAGGGAGAAGAGTGAGCTACCTAAGGTTTTCTAATTTTGGGATAATAGGTAAGTTAATTTATCTTCTTCTCACTTGAAATTAACCTCTCATGACATGTTAATCATGCATGGTTAGTGAGAATTATGGAGTAATTGAGCTAGAGCTCTTGGATGAAGGTTGAATCCAAGAGAACTAGAGCTGTTTGTGTTGTATTTTGTTATTAGACCAAGATTTTTTACCCATGATTTCATAACCCTAGAAGAGGAATTAAGGAAAGTAAAAAATATGAAAGTTGTATCTTTATGTCTCATATAAATACTTATGAAACGGTTTTGCTTGATTGTGTGTGTGAGAGGAGATATGACTCCTTCAATAGGACTGGGTCAAATCCGAACTGAGATGATCTCAGTCTTATGTTTTCTTATATTTGGATGGCCTTATGTTCTGATTTTGACAAAGTGTAAAACATGAAATTTATAGGGTTATGTCCTCTCTAATTACTTGTAAATCAATTTTGATTGATTTGCTGTGTGGAAAGAGATATGGCTCATTGATTGGGACTAACTCTATACTAGGATGAAACCTCGCATTTCTTTTGAATCAATTTTCCAAGAATTTGATGGCCATAGATTCAGAATTTGATGATGGTCTAAACTTGAATGTTGTATATTTATGTATGATATACATGCTTTTGAAATATTGTTGCCAAATCAAGCATGGTTGTTGAGATATGGTCCCTTCATCATGACTGGTTGTCATCATGTTACACACCTGCTTACCCTAAGATTTGGTCCTTTGTTTTGGTGACTTCAGATACTGAATTAGACAAAGAGTAAAACATGAAAAATGTTCCTTTATATGTTTTGTAATTGGTGGTAGATTATTATTGCAATTGGATTTGTACAATTTGAGATATACCTAAAAGTGTAAGACATACTCAGACTGAGATGACACTGCAATAGGGACAAATTTAAAAAACACCATAGTTTCTATGTGTCTAATATTGGCTTGAAATTTGAATATGGTGTATCATTATGTGTCCAATTTATTTAAAAAAGAAGAATCAAGTAATTTGGATGAGTATATCTAGAGTTATTGTTGTGAGAGTATAGCAAACTTAGACTGCCATATAAGGAAAATATGTATAAATACTAAATGAAAATCTTGCTTTATCATCATGAATTGAATTGATGCATTGAAATAGGTCCTCGAGGCATTGAGGATAAGTGGGAATAAATCGGACCATCCATGGCTAAATAAGCTTGAAATATGAGGTAAGTAAATAACTAACGATACTATATGTATGATGGTTCAATACCATGAACTTATATTCAATGGAATGGAATGTTGTTTAATGTGATGATATTATGGAATACATAGATGAAAGATTGTTATACTCTTGATTTATTTATTTTCATGAGATGTTAATAAAAATATAAAATAGCTTGTGTGGCAAGAATATGATAGCCTGTGTGGCAATGATAAAATAATTTGTGTGACAATCATATGATAGCCTGTGTGACAAAGAGATGATAGCCTGTGTGGCAATGATAAAATAACTTGTGTGGCAATGATATAATAGCATGTGTGGCAATGATAAAACAGCATGTGTGGCATAGCCTGTGTGGCAATGATAAAATAGTCTGTGTGGCAATGATAAAACAGCCTGTGTGGCAATGATATGATAGCATGTATGGCAAGGAGATGACAGCTTGCGTGGCAATGATAAAACAACCTATGTGGCAATGATATAATAGCCTGTGTGGCAATGATATGATAGCCTGTGTGGTAAGGAGATGATAGCCTATGTGGCAGTGAAAAACAGCTTGTGTGGCATAGCCTGTGTGGCAATGATAAAACAGCCTATGTGGCAAGGAGATGATAGCTTGTGTGGCAATGAAAAAACAGCTTGTGTGGCAAGGAGATGATAGCCTATGTGGTAAGGAGATGATAGCTTGTGTGGCAATGATAAAATAGCCTGTGTGGCAATGATATAATAGCTTGTGTGGCAATGATATAATAGTCTGTGTGGCAATGATATAATAGCCTGTGTGGCAATAAAATATAATAGTTTGTGTGGTAATAAAATATAATAGCAAGTGTGGCAATAACCTTTGAGAGCCTATGTGGTATTTAAGAGGAAAAACTCTTTATTTCATACATGGATATGATGGTGAGTTATTTATGCTTAAATGTTGTTATGTTATTTGTGCAATAACCTTTGATAGCCTATATGGCATTTAAGAGGAAAAACTCTTTATTTTGTATATGGATATGATGATGAGTTATTTATGTTCAAATATTGTTACGTTATTTGAGATCGAAGTATCATTATGCATTTACTTATTGAGTATACAAACTCATTCTTTTGTATGAAATCTTATTTCAGGAAGAGTAGACTAAAGATTGCATCCAGTATGCTTTTCGAAGTCGCTGTCTAGCAGTGTAAGAGAGGTTGGGGCAGTATGCAGTCAATTAGTATTTTAGTTTGTTTATTTATGTATGTTTTGTTGTAAATAGTTACTAAGTGGTGAACAAGAGACATAGTGAAAAAAAAAATTTTTAATCAGGTCTTTTAAATGATAATGAATAGACTTAAAGAGCAAATTAAATGATTATTAATTGGGGTGTCACAATCGCCCTCGTGAATTTTGTTCTTCAATGGATACCTGGGACACTTGGCACATTGTGGTTGTGGACTTGGTTCCCTCTTTAGTCACTATGAAAGTCGCAGTCATTACAAAGGCGCGACAATGACTACGAATTTATCTATGACTTTGATGCTACCATCTTTGGATGAGTCACGGTAGTGACGATGATGCCTGCGAATCCATATGGCCTAGTTTCACCCTGTCTTGAGCTAAGTCAAGGTCGCGAATTACAAATCACTGACCGCGAATTTGGATGAACTTTGTCTTCTTGAAGATTGTGAAATCTATCTAACTTTCAATTGAAAGTCAAACTTAATTCTGTAAAACAACACTTAATAGAAACATTAGGATTGATCAATCTCCTTTGTCAAGATCAAAAGAGGTCCAAGAATTAGGATTAACTATCCTAGTCCAATAATCTCCCCCTTTTTTATTTTGATAACTTAGATTGATCCTAAGGAAAAATAATACATGAATGTGAAGTTGGAGTGGTAATATGTTCAATGTATACTTAGAGTCTTTTAGTATACTTAGAAATTTTAATGAATTTTTCTAAGTATGACTTCAAGGCAAAAAAATTCTAAGTATAATCCTTTTATGCTCCTATGCCATGCTCCCTCTTAATTAATGCTATTATTTTTCTCTCCCTCTTTGATTAATTCTAGATTTTATTTCTCCCCCTTTGGCAAGATCAAAAAAAGGATAGAAGGGAAAAAGATCAATTACATAAATAGACAAGTAATCATAGGGAGCAAATGCATGTACAAATTGAAATCAAGCAATCACATAACACAAAATTTCAACAAAGAAACAACTTTTATATATAAATTTTTAAACAAGTTTTGTGGGATCACTTTTTTTTTTTTTTGTAAAAAAAAAGTAAGATACAAAAGAGATCCTAAACTAGAAAGTAAGATACAAAAGAGATCCTAAACTAGAAAGTAAGAGAATCATCATCATCTCCAGAAAAGTCTTCATCATCACCAAGATCTTCACCTTCAGCCTTATCTCTATCCTCCACTTGATCAATGCCTTCTTCTTCGTGAGTATCATCAAACTCAGTGAAGTCCAAAAGATGGCAAGGAGGGACTCCCAACTTCTCTTGCAGATCTACCATATCACTATAAAGATGAGAGAGGAACAAAATCTCCTTTTCATTATCCTCATTAACTTATCCAGTTTGTTGTTGATGGTAGCAAGGGAGAGTTTAACCTTAGGCTTTGGTTGAGGAGGGATGGATGGAGCTCCTTTTTCAATAACTAGTCTCTTATATTTTGAAGCTTGTGAGGACTCCGTCTTTTTGGCCCCAATAGCACTCAAAATGTAGGCATAGATGTCCGGGTGAATTGCTTTGGTGTTAATGAGATAGATAAGATAAACAAAGTTTTGTGATGGTAGGAGATTTATAGAGGAACTTTTCGTTATCCTCATTCAGAGCTCCTACAAATTGATATATGGAGGTGATGTGCAATCGAAGAAGGAATTGACTTTTAGCCTTAGTGCTCATATGGATTAGTTGATCCATAAGATACCTGTTAGTTTGGATTGGCTTATTTTTTACAAGGCAGAAAATAAATGCCAAGTCCTTTTGTGATACTTTGTCATTTCCATCACCACTAGCATTAATCGAGAAGGTAATGATACGATGAAGCATCCAAAGTGGTAAGGTTTTGATGTGTTTGGTTAAGGAGGTTTTGGGGTCGTGTTTAGTTTCGATTGAGATTTTTGACCAAAGCTCAGAATAAATAACGTCAAGTGCAGAGATGATAAAGGTATGTGTTCTCCGACTTGAAGATTGAAAAGAGAGGAGAATTGGTCGAAAGTAATGACAAATGGATCATCAAAATCCCAAAAAACTAACTTGTATTACCCCGTTTGAGAATATACTTTGCGACTCAATTGAACCATGCATATGAATTCCTTAACAACTTCTTCATAACTAGGTTCATCCTAAAATATAAACTCATTCTAGCCCCAGTTTGAAAGGAATGCATAAATCTATGTGTTGATGCCTAGAGTCTTTAACAGAAATGTAGAAGGGATTTTGTTGGAGAGGATGATCTTTGAAGAATTTGCCTTGAAGCACTTTTTCTCCTCCTTTGTGATGCCCTTCATTAGATGGAATGCAGGGGGTACAGATGGTTGAGCAATGACCTTGCCTTTGTCTGCCCTGGATATTTTCTTGGGAGCCATGGGAGGAGTTTGAAAGATTTTGAGAGGATGAGAGAATTTTGAGACAGAGAAAATTTGATGTATGAGGTGAAGTGAGAACTATGTATGAGGTATTTAAAACCATTTGGGGTCTCTGTAAATGGCTAGAAATGGCTAGAAATGTATTGATGATGAGTTAGAAATGGTTGGTAGTCAATCACTTAATGGCTTGGTAGTTACTCAAATTCGCGTCTGCGAATTTAGGGATCGCGGTCGCGATTTTCGAAAAATGTGAGTAACGGACAAATTTTCCTTTGGAATACGTGCTACAACAGTCAAAAATTTGAATTCTTGATCAAAATTCATGATGGAGATAGATTCTCATGACCACGATTTGATGTTTGGTAGTCAGGTAGCTTGGACTTGTAATTTGCGACCGTGAATAGAAGATAACGACCGTAAATTATGAGTCAACAAGGATAAGGATGAAAAGTTAAGTTTTGAAAAATGTGATCCACTTCACTATGTTGATGCTTAATTTATGCAATATGTTTTACAAAAAAGCACAATTGCAATTTCAAATTAAGACATCTAAATTAACCCATATTAAATTCATTAATTACACATATAATTATCACAAATCAATAAATAACAATTAGCACACATAGCAATCATACATAAGATCAAATATTTCACTTTAGAGAACTGTCATCCAACATTCCCAATTCTCTCTTAATGAAGTTCAACCTTTCTTGATTGAGAGGTTTAGTGAAAATATTCACAAGTTGATGATTTGTGTCAATAAATTCTAACACAACATCACCCTTTTGGACATGATCTCTATGAAAATGGTGTCTAATATCTATATTTGCTCCTAGAGTGTTGGATGGGATTCTTTAAGAGATTAATAGCACTAGTGTTATCACATTTAATAGGAATGTGATCAATCACTTTGCCAAAATCCTTCAATTGTTATTTCATTCAATGGACTTGGGTGCAGCAATAATTTGTAGCAACATACTTGGCTTTTGTGATGGATAAGGTAGCCGACACTTGTTTTTTGTTAAACCAAGATACTAGGCATTCTCCTATACATTGGCAAGTCTCGAAAGTGCTTTTTCTATCTAATAAACTACCCACATAATCCGTATTCGAATATCCTATGAGACTAAAGGATGAATCCCTAGGATACCATAACCTTAAGTGAATTGTGTCATGCAAATACTTAAAAATTCTCTTAACAACATTTAAATGAGACTCTTTAGGAGAGGATTGGAACTTAGCACACATACGTACACAAAACATGATATTTGACCTAGAATTAGTAAGATAAAGTAGAGATCTGATCATATCCTGATATCTCTTTTCATCTACCGTCTTACCCGAATCATATTTGTGTAACTTGATGGTACCACTCATAGGGGTTTGGGCTACTTTGCAACCATCCATGCCAAATTTCTTGAGTATCTCCCTTGTGTATTTGGCCTGATTGATGAAGATCCCTTCTTTGGTTTGCTTCATTTATAGACCGAGAAAGGACTTGAGCTCTCCCATCATGCTTATTTTGAATTCCCTAGTCATACACTTAACAAAATCCTCATAATGAAACTCATTAGTAACACCAAAAATGATATCATCAACATAAATTTATACAATTAGTGTATCATACTTGTGCTTTTTAATAAATAGTGTAGTGTCCATCTTTCCTTTTTCAAAAGAAATGAACTAAGTCTTTCATACCATGCTCTTGGAGCTTGTTTCAATCCATATAAGACTTTGTTCAATTTAAAAACATGATTGGGAAAACAATACGACTCAAAACTAGGATGTTGTTCAACATAGACTTGCTCCTCAATAATTCCATTTAAAAATGCACTTTTTACATCCATTTGAAAAAGCTTAAAATTCATGTGGCATGCAAAAGCTAAAAGTATCCTAATGGCCTCTAATCTTGCAATAAGGGCAAAAGTCTCATCATAATCTATGCCTTCCTTCTGGTTGTATCCTTTAATAACCAATGCAACTTTATTTCTTGTGATAAGACCTTTCTCATCTAACCTGTTCCTAAACACCCATTGTAACCTATAATGGAGTGTTCTTTAGGCCTAGGGATAAGTTCCCATACCCTGTTTCTCTCAAATTGGTTGAGTTCCTCTTGCATAACAAGCACCCAACTCTCATCATCAAGAGCCTCATCAATTGATTTTGGCTTAAATTGAGAAACAAAAGCAAGATTATTATCTAAAGATTAAGTTGAGATTTAGTACTTGCACCCTTAGAGATATCACCAATGATCAAGTCCTTGGGGTGATATTTGGAGAATCTCCAATCTTTGGGTAAATCTTGACTTGGCTCTTCTTTTTGTTGATGTTGTGATTCCTCATCTACTTTTAATGATTCATCTCTTTCCTTATCTTTCTCCTCTCTTCTTATAGTGTCTTCCAATTCCAACTTTTCAAGGTCACCTATAAGATCATCAACAAAAACACCTTTCCCAAGATCAGTTTGCTAGATTCATCAAAAACAACATTCATAGACTCTTTAACTACCATTGAACTCTTATTGAACACTATATATGCCTTGCTAAAGGTGGAATAGCCTAAGAATATACCTTCATTAGTCTTGGAATCAAATTTCCCAAGATTATCTTTAGTATTCAATATATAGTACTTACATCCAAATACTCTTAGGTATGATATCTTGGGTTTTCTACCATTCCATAGCTCATAAGATGTTTTATTAAGAATGAGTCTTTTAAAAACTCTATTTGCAATATAACACGAAGCATTACTGGCTTTAGCCCAAAAGTAATTTAGTAAAGAATACTCATTGAACATGGTTCTAGCCATTTCTACTAGTGTTTTATTTTTCCTCTTTACAACACCATTTTGTTGTGGTGTTTTAGGAGTTGAAAAATTATGGAAAACTCCATTCTCTAAATAATAAGTTTCAAAAGACTCATTTTGAAATTCCTTTCCATGGTCACTTCTAATAGAATAAATGAAGTAACCCTTTTCATTTTGAACTATTTTTGCAAAACTTTTGAAAGCATCAAAAGTATAATTCCTATGAGCTAAAAAGGACACCCAAGTAAACCTAAAGTAATCATCAACTAGGACTAGTGCATAATGTTTTCCACCTAAGCTAGCACTTCTAGTAGGTCCTATCAAGTTCATATGAATTAGTTGAAGAGGTCTATAAGAACTTACAACATTTTTAGCTTTGTGGGAGGCTTGATGTTGCTTCCCCATTTGTCAAGGACTACATGTCTTGCTTTAGTGAAATTTAGCTTAGGAAGTCCTTCCACTAACTTTCCTTTAGATAGGCTTTATAGGAGATCTACGCTTGGATGTCCAAGCCGTATATGCCATAACCAAGCTTCATTGCTCAAATACATAAGACACTTAAAAGATTAGTTAGCCAAATTGTCTAAGTCAATTAAATAGGTATTGCCTTTCCTTTCACCCTTGAAAATAACCTCATCATCTACTAATGTGGTGACTCGGCATTCTCTCGGATCAAAGGTGACTTTATTACCTTTGTCACATAATTGACTTACACTCAATAAATTATGTTGCAAGCCATTAACTAATAAAACATTATCAATCAAAGAACAATCATTCTTAGTAATGGTTCCAATGCCAATTATCTTACCCTTGGCATTGTTACCAAATGTGACATCTCCACTTTCTTTTTCCTTCAATGTCATGAATAGCTTTCTATTTCCCATCATATGCTTAGAACATCCATTATCTACATGCCAATTGCTTGATTTATTAGTGGTTGCCACACTTCCCTACACAATAAAAATAAGTCACCTTTTCTTAGGCATACTTAGGTCCTATGAGGTTAGGAGTTGAAGGGTCCTCTAATTTGAGGTGAGCCTTCCTAATAAAATAATGAATATTAATATGCCCAATTTTCATACAATAGTGACATTGGAGTTTAGACTTATGAGTCTTTCTCCTATGCACATACTTAGTATGAGTAGGAGACCTTCTCATACGTTGATTATGTGAGTGCATGCATGTGCATGAGTGATGAGGAGTAGTAAATGATTGCTTTTGTTTGTATGTCTGAGCATACTTTTTGTTATACAAATAGGCGTGGTTTGCTCCTTAAGTCTTAGCTCTTAAGCTTTGGGGAGCCTTGCCTTTGCCCTTAGGCATAGGTGGCTTAGTGCTAGGAGCACTTTTCTTCCTAATTACCTCAGCACTTGAAGTTTAAGTTTCTGATGGTCTAACAAATGTAGTATGTGATGATGAGGAGGCTCCATTAAAGCCTAAACCATGTCTAACCAATGGTGGCCTTTGAGACACAATCAATATGTCTAAGGTTTCCTTTCCTTTGTGAAACTTAGAGATTGAGCTTCTAAGCTCAATGACTTCTCCTTTTAGGGGGTTATTCTCTTTTCTCAATGAAGCCAATGATAAAGATGATTTGAAAAGATTTTCCATAGATTTTTTTATTTTATCATTTGATGCTCTCAATTCGCTTACAAGATCATTGAAGGATTTATAATTATCCTCTAATTTCAGACATTTTTTCTTATAAGACTTCATTGTGACTTTCATTTGTCACATCTCATAGTAAGAGCCTCTAAAAGCTCTTCATCTATCTCATCAAAATCTGAATGAGAGTGGGATGAAGTACTTACCTCATTTAGAGAGTCTTTTTGTGCCATGAAGCAAATGTTGGCAACTTCTCATTCTTCTTCATCTTCACTTGAGCTATCATCCCAAGTGGCTGAGAAACTTTTCTTCTTCTCCTTGTCTAATCTTTTCTTCTTTTTTTTATCTTAGGACAATCGTATTTGATGTGGCCTTACTTGCCACACCCATAGCAAGTGACTTCATTAGATCTCTTTCTAGGATTAGAAATTGTATTCTTGAAGCTTCCTCACTCTTTTCATCTTCTAATTAACTCCTTAGTCCTTTTTTAGAGCATTGCTAGCTCTTCTTCTTCTTTGTCACTCTCTTCATCACTAGAGGTAATTTCTACCTCCTCCTTGGTTGAGGATTTGAGTGCCAAGGTTCTTCTTTCTTTTTTTGATTTTTCTCCTTGGCCCCTTAATTTCTTCATTTGCTCATCCTTTTGTAAGGCTAACTCATGAGTTAAAAGTTTGCCTACTAATACATCCATAGGAACCTTTCTAATCTTCGGGTTGGACTCCTGAATGTTGCACACTCTTGCACCAAACTTATCCAATGGAAGAGTTTTAAGGATTTTTGTGTTTACCTCATAGTTAGTGATAGTCGTTCCAAATTTCTTCATGTTTGTGATGATGGATAAAAGTATATTCGTCATTTCAGTGATGCTTCCATGATCTTTCATCATGAATAGCTCCCATTACGTACATCTCTAATCTACTTGATTTAATAAGTGTTGTGCCCTCATGATAGTTTTCAAGAGTCTTCCAAATGCCATGAGTTGTTTGGCAATGTTGCACTCTTCCAATCTCTTCCTTAGAGAGAGAGCTTAGAAGAATAGTCATTGCCCTCTTATTCTTGCCATTTGACCTCCTATGTTCTTTAACCCAATCTTCCCTTGGAATGAGTTCTTCAATTCCATCCATTACTTTAGTGGGTGGCTTTCATTCTTTGACAACTATATCCCAAAGGTCCACTACATTTGTATCAAGATAAATCTCCATCCTATACTTCTAATGAGTAAAGTCGGATTCATCAAAGTAGGGCTTAAGGTGTAAGTGGATTCTGTCTTATGCCATGAAATTTGCTCACCCAATTAAGGCTTGTTTATGAGACTTGGCTTTGATACCACTTGTTGGCCCTAGGCATCAAGAAATGGGGTTGAATCGGTGTTTAAATAAAAATTAAAGTGAGGGATAAAGAAAGAGTAGAAAAGAGACACAAAGATTTATAGTGGTTCGAGTATTAATCAACCTTACGTTCACTCCCTAATTCTTTGCAATTGGGTGTTTCACTCACTCAAAATGGTGTTTCCAAGCTTACACCTAACTTTTACACTTTGTGTTTTCAAGGCTCACATAACAACCTTTTACAAGTGTTTTCTAAGGCTCACGCTAAAACCTCTCTCTAGTGTTTTAACATGCTCACACTAAAACCTTTCTTAAGTGTTTTCATAGGCTCACACTAAAACCTATTACAATTGGTGTTTAATGCTCACACCAAACAATCACTTAAAGCATAAAGAATAATTGAAAGAATGAGTAGCAAATTTGCAAGAGTTTTGGTTACAAGTTAATGAATTCTCTTGCATTTGCATCTGTTTGATGGAGTATTTATAGCTCATACCCACTAAAAGGACGTTAAACTATGAAGCTAATCAAATCTTCAAGACATGCTAGGCAAATTCTGCATTAATTGCATGACAGGCGTGAGTAGTGGTCGCTACTGAAGATTCGCGATCGCGACATTCTAATTTCCATATGGGAGCCAAAAATTGTGGTAGAAAACCCCATTTGTATCTAACAGTTAGTCTAGGTGTTAACTCCTTATTAGTCCATCAAAAAAATATAGTCATTGCTTTTTAATTGCCTACAAACTTTGCGATCAAGATCAGTCCTTATACAGGGAGCGACTGAAATGCGAATTCTTCTATTTGAAGGAGAATGTTCATCTTCATGAATCACGGTCACTACCCACAATGTCGCCCTCACAAATTTTATTCTACAATGGATACCTGGGATACTTGGTACATTGTGGTTGTGGACTTGGTTCCCTCTTTAGACACTATGAAAGTTGCGATTGTGACTAAGGCGCAACAATGACCGCAAATTTGTTTGTGACTTTGATACTCCCATCTTTGGATGAGTTGTGGCCATGACGATGCCCATGAATCTGTCTGACCTAGTTTCACCCTGTCTTGAGCTAAGTCGCGGTCATGAATTACAAATCACTGACCCCAAATTTGGATAAACTTTGCTTTCTTAAAGATTGTGAAATCCATCCAACTTTCAATTGAAAGTCTAACTTAATTCTAAAAAATAACACTTAATGGAAACATTAGGATTGATCAATCTCCTTTGTCAAGATCAAAAGAGGTCAAAGACTTAGGATTAACCATCCTAGTCCAACATTTACATTTTAAAGAAATTATACCCCTTATGATGTTTCATCAAAATTGATCGAAATTACTAGTAGAGCAATAACTCAAGTTGAATATGCTAGTGCTATAGGAAGTTTGATTTATGTTATGAATTGTACAAGGTCAAGTATTGCCCTTGTAGTATACAAGTTGTCAAGGTACACAAGCAATCTTATTCTAGCAATTACAAGAGTCCTTGGATATCTAAATAGAATTATGAATTTAGGACATTTTTATAGTAACTTTCCAGTGGTAGGAGAAGGATACAAGAATGCTAGAATGCTAATTGGATAACTAGCACAAAAGAAAACAAATCTACTTCATGTTGGGTATTTACCTTAGGTGGGGCTACTGTGTCATGAGCATGTAAGAAATGCCCATGTATTACCTATTTAAAAATGGAGTTAGAATTCATTACCTTAGTATTAGAATTCATTACCTTATTAGATGAAGGTAATGAAGTAGAATGACTGCCGAATTTGTTATTGGAACTTGAGTTGGCCACAACCGATATCAGTCATCTCCTTGTATTATGATAGTTAAATATTATGTTTAGAACATTTAGAAAAATTTATAACGGTATGTCTAGACATATTAATTTAAGGTATGAATATGTGAGATAATTGATTAATAATGTTATAGTAACCATTGTGTATATAAAGTTATGTAATAACCTAACAGATCCATTCATAAAAGAACTCTCGACATATCTAATTAGAAGTGTGTCTGCTATAATGGGTTCAAGACCTTTTAAATAAACTTGTCAATAATAAGAACCTAACTTCTTATTAGATTTTCATTAATTGATAATTTTAAGGAATAATAAGAAGTTATTGATAAGTAGATTATTACTAATCCAATTTGAATTGATAATAGAATTAATTAATGTAAAAGATCACCATTATCTTGTAATTAGTTATTATTATAATTCTATTTGTTTTCCCTATATATCTTGTTACATTCCTACTTATCAAGAATAGTTAGTAGCCTATATAAGGTCATGTATACTTGTATCGAGAATAACAGTAGTATATTTTCTTTTAAATTGCCATGGTATCAGAGCAAGATTTCTAAAAACCATGGTTAATGAATCAATAGATGTTATAACCAATTGGGTATAATCGACCCTACTTCCACTTTCCAATTGACCAATTGGGTATTTCACTATCTCATGGTATTTCCAAACTCACACCTAACTTGTACAACTTGTGTTTTGATGGCTCACACACAACCTTACAACAATGTGTTTTTAGGCTAACACACAACCTCACTCAAGTGTTTCTCTAGGCTTACACTTAAACCTATCTTGGAGTGTTTTTACAATGTCACACTACAACCTTACAACTTGTCGTTTAATGCTTACACCTAACACATACAATTTCATAAAGAAAATTGAAGAAAATGAGTAGCAAAGATTGAGAGCTTTAATCATTTGTAATAAATTTCTTGGCCACCTTATTCATGGTTGTTTGGTGGTGTATTTATACCCAAAATTCACCAAAGAGTAGTTGCATATCATAGCTCACCAAATCCTTGAGTCATGCTAGGCAGATTTTGTATTAATTGCTTATCAGGATGAAATCACAGTCGCTACTGATCCTTCGCTGTTACGATTTCCAAATTTCCTTATCGGAGCCAAAAGTTGTGGCAAAAAATCCTATTTGTGTCTAACGGCTAGTCCACATGTCAGCTTCTCATTGGTTCTTTAGGAAAATATAGTCATTGTGTTTCTTCAGCCAATAAAAATAGCGATCGCGAATTCACTTGTACAGATCCCAATTGTAACCGCAAAACAGCTTGCCAAATTGTGTAACTTTCACTTCTCAAATCGCGGTCACTACCAACATGTAGCCTTTGTGATTTTTGACTTTCAACGGCTTCCTAGGACACTTATCAAGATCTGATTGTGGACTTCTTTCCCTTTTAAAGCTTTTGGAACTTCGCGACTGCGACTCTGACGCGACACAAACCACGAATTCATCTGTCACAATTAGGCTCCTTCTTTTTCATGGGTCGCGGCTGAGAATGGCTCCGCGATTACGCCTTCCTAAATTTCAGCATGTTTTAACATGAGTTGTGGTCGCAAATCCTAGATTATGGTCGCAATTTACATGTTACTTTGGAGTTTAACAACTCTTTCTATCTTTTCTTGAGAGATTTATTTATTTCTGCAAAATCAACACTTATTTGAAATATTAGTGATGATCAATCTCCTTTGTCAAAATCAAAAGAGGTTCTAGACTTAGGATTAACCATCCTAGTCCAACAATCTCCCCCTTTTTTATTTTGACAACTTCGATTGATCCAAAGTGGAAAATAAGTGTAGAAAAGTAAAATTGAATCATACTTAGAATTGATGATCACTTAAGATGCTTAGCAAAGATTTCTAAGTGTGAAGTTAAGTTGCTTCTTAGTTGCTCCCCCTCAACTTATGCACTCATTCCCCCTTAATTAGTTATCTTTCCTTTTGATAATTTTTCACTCATATCTTATCTTATCGTATCTCTCCCTCTTTGGCAAGATCAAAAAGGTTAGATAAGATGAAAGATAATTAAAGAGAAATTTAAGGCATAAATTATTAAGGAGCATAAGAATAAGTATGAAGCAAAGGCATGTAAGGAACAAACATTAATCATAAAGACAAAAGTAATTGCTCAACACAAAGATATGCATAAAAAAAAAAGAGCAAACTTTTATAGATATACCAAATGTCATATCATAAAGTTTTTTATTACAAAAAGTAAACTAAGAAAAGAAAAGTACACAGAGAAACCTAAAATCTAAAAGATTAGAGAATCACTCTCATATCTAAAATAGTCATCCATATGCTCTTGGAAGCCACTCTCAGCCTCATCTCTGTCTTCCACGCCTTCATCCATATCTTGTGTATCTTCGAAATCCATGAAGTCAGGGAGATGGCAAGGTAGAACTCCGAGTTTCTCTTGGAGATCCACCATATCGCTGTCGAGGTGGGAGAGGAATAGAGATCGTCTCTTCATCATCCGCATAAGCTTATCAAGCTTGTTATTGATGGTGGAGAGGGATACTTTGGACTTAGGCTTATGTGGTAGAGGAGCAGAGGGAGAAACTTCTTCAAGACGTAGACACTTCCACTTGGAAGCTTGTGAGTTGTCCATACGCTTAGCCCTAAAAGCGCCAAGAAGGTATTCGTAGGAATCTAGATGAATTGCCTTGGCATTGATGAGGTAGGTAAGGTCTTCAAAGTTTTGAGAGAGTAGATACTTCTTGGTAAGTAGCTTCTCTTTATCCTCATCAAGTGCTCCCACAAATCGATAGATTGCGGTGACATGAAAGGGGAGCGAAAATTGACTCTTCAGCTTCGTGCTCATATGGATCAATTGATCCAAGAGATAGTGGCCGATTTGGAGCAGTTTGTTCTTCACAAGACAGAAGATGAATGCAAGATCTTTTTGTGAGACATTCTCATTCCCATCACCCCTCGTATTGATGGAAAAGGTGTGATGCAATGAAGAATCCACAAGGGCAAAGTCTTTATGTGCTTTGTAAGATAGGATCTCGGGTCGTGTCTTGCTTCGATCAAAACTTCTACCAAAAACTCTGAATATATAACATCGAGAGCTAAAATAATAAATGGAATGTGCTCACTGATTTGGAGGTTGAAGATGGAGGATAGTTGCTTGAAGGTGATGAAGTACGGATCCCTAAAAGCGCGAAAGATGAGGTCATATTGCCCGGTAGGAGATTTCACTTTACGACTCAGCTGAACCATGCACATAAATACTCGGACTATCTCCTCGTACCTCGGTTCATCTTTAAAAATGAACTCATTGTAGCCAAGATTGGATAGGAATGCTCAGATTTCATTATGGATACCAAGAGTCTCAAGTAGAAGGTGGAGTGTATTTTGTTAAGTAGGATGACTTTGGAGAGTTTACCTTATATCTCTCCTTTTCTTCATGGGTCACTCCCTTCATATAGATGAGGGAAGGAGGAGCATAGGGTTGTGTTATGCCCTTGCTTTTCTCAGCTCTAGAAGTTTTTTTGGGTACCATGAAGAACTTGAGAGAATTTGAGAGATTTAGAGAGAATTGGAGATTTCGAAGTTTGAGATATGAAGTTGTGATGAAAAACACTCATTTACAAGCTCATTTAGAGTCTTGTATTCATCTTCTAATCTTGAGCACTTCTTTCTATAGGTCTTTACTTGTGACTTATATTTGTCACACCTCATGGTTAGAGCTTCCAAAAGCTCTTCATCTATCTCATCTATTGCATAATCAGAATTTGAATGGGAAAAAGTACTTACCTCTTGTGTTGAGTCCTCTTGTGCCATAAAGCATATGTTAGCCACTTCTCCTTCTTCTTCTTCTTCCTCACTTGAGCTATCATCCCAAGTGGTTGAGAAGCTTTTCTTCTTTTCTTTGTCCCATCTCTTCTTCTTCTTAATTTTGGGACAATCATGCTTCATGTGCCCTTGTTTGCCATATTCATAACATGTGACATCGTTTGATCTTCCTTTTGGACTTGGGGCAATTTTCTTGAAGACCCTTCTCTCCTCTCTTCTTCTTATCAACTCCTTTGTTCTTCTAGAGAGCATTGCTAGCTCTTCTTCCTCTTTATCACTATCTTCATCACTTGAGGAAGTGTCTACTTCCTTCTCCTTGGTTGATGCTTTGAGAGTCATGGTTCTCTTTTCAAGTTTTTCTCCTTAGCCCCTTAACTTCTTCATTTGTTCATCCTTTTGCAAGGCCAACTCATGAGTCAAGAGTTTGCCTATTAGCACATCGGTTGGGACCTTTCCAATCTCTGGTTTGGATTCTTGTATGTTGCACACTCTAGCACCAAATTTGTCAAGTGGAAGAGGTTTAAGGATTTTGATGTTATCTTATAAATGGTGAGAACTCTTCCGAACTTCTTCATGTTAGAGACAATGGACAAGAGCCTGTTAGTCATTTCTATGATGGTCTCATTGCCCTTCATCATGAAGAGTTCCTATTCGATGACATACATCTCCAAACGGCTTGACTTGATAAGAGTAATGCCTTCATGATAATTCTCCAAGGTCTTCCAAATTGCATGTACGGTTTGATAATGTTGTACTCTTCCAATCTCTTCTCTAAAGAGTGAGCTTAGAAGTATGGTCATTGCTCTCTTGTTCTTGCCATTTGATTTTCAGTGCGCTTCAACCTATTCGTCCCTTGGGATTAATTCTTCATTACCATCCACAACCCTGATGGGTGGCTTCCATTCCTTGATGACTATATCCCAAAGGTCCACCACATCTATGTCAAGATAAATCTCCATCCTATACTTCTAATGAGTAAGTTTTGAGTGGATTGCTTCTTGTGTCATGATCTTATTTCACCCAATGAAGGTTTGATTTGTGAAAACAAAGCTTTGATACCACTTGTTGTCTCTTGGCACCAAGAAGGGGGGTTGAATTAGTGTACAAAAAATTTCAAGAACAAAGAAGAGGGGAAGAAAAATGAGTAGAATGGAGACAACTGATTGTAGTGGTTCGGGTATAATCGACCCTACGTCCATTCCCCAATTGACTAATTGGGTATTTCACTATCTCAAGGTGTTTCAAAGCTCACATCTAACTTGTACAACTTATGTTTTGATGGCTCACACACAACCTTACAATAATGTGTTTTTAGGCTAACACACAACCTCACTCAAGTGTTTCACTAGGCTCACACTTAAACCTATCTT
This sequence comes from Omphalea diandra, assembly GCA_949677035.1. Classification (NCBI taxonomy): domain Eukaryota; kingdom Viridiplantae; phylum Streptophyta; class Magnoliopsida; order Malpighiales; family Euphorbiaceae; genus Omphalea; species Omphalea diandra. The sequence goes on along the minus strand of CATIWR010120528.1, from coordinate 22,054 downwards.
GGAATGTTTTTTAAGGATCACACTACAACCTTACAACTTGGTGTTAATGCTTACACCTAACACTTACAATTTCATAAAGAAAATTGAAGAAAATGAGTAGCAAAGATTGAGAGCTTTAATCACTTGTAATAAATTTCTTAGCAACCTTATTCATGGTTGTTTGGTGGTATATTTATACCCCAAATTCACCAAAGATCCATTGTAGATCATAGCTCACCAAATCCTTGAGTCATGCTAGGTAGATTATGTATTAATTGCTTGTCAGGATGAACTCATGGTCGTTACTGATCCTTCGCGGTCGCGATTTCTAAATTTCTTTATAGGAGCCAAAACTTGCGATGAAAAATCCCATTTGTATCTAACAGCTAGTCCACGTGTTAGCTTTCCATTAGTTCTTTAGGAAAATATAGTCGTTGTGTTTCTTCAACCAATAAAAATAAAGGTCGCAAATTCACTTGTACAGACCGCGACTGTGATCGCAAAACAGCCTGCCAAATTGTGCAACTTTCACTTCTCAAATTGCGATCGCTACCAACATATAGCCTTCACGATTTTTGACTTTCAACAGCTTTCTAGGACACTTGTCAAGCTCTGATTGTGAACTTCTTTCCCTTTTGAAGCTTTTTGAACTTCACAGTCGCAACTCCGATGTGATACAGACTGCAAAGTCGTCTGTCACAATTGAGCTCCTTCTTTTTCATGGGTCACGACCGAGAATGGCTCTGTGATTTCGTTTGCCTAATTTTCAGCTTGTTTTAACATGAGTCGCGATCGCAAATCCTAGATTACAATCATGATTTACATGTTACTTTAGAGTTTAACAACTCTTTCCATCTCTTCTTGAGAGATTTATCTATTTCTGCAAAATCAACACTTATTTGAAATATTAGTGTTGATCAATCTCCTTTGTCAAGATCAAAAGAGGTTCTAGACTTAGGATTAACCATCCTAATCGAACAATATCCTATATGGTGGGATCCTTCTAAAGCTCTAAGACATAAGAATAAAACCCCAACAATAAAAACATTTATTGTTATAGCCAAAACTTCTCCAACCAATGTCATTGCATTAAATACATCTTCAAGATCACCTGGTAAGTCTCTTGACAACTCTATTAGATCTTATGCTTAGATTATTGATTATGGATCAAATGATCACATGTCCTTTAATACTACTACTATTTATGATCTAAAACTATTTAAACAATCTTTTTTTTCTATAATCAATGTACAAAAGCTTTAATTGGTGGTAAAGGTTCATTCTCTATAAACTAAATTAACTTAAAATCTATCCTCATAGTTCCCTTCTTTAATTTTAATCTAATATTAGTTTCTCAAATTATGAAATTTTTATATTGTATTGTAATATTTTGCCCTGATAATTATGTTTGCAAAGATGTCAAGACCAAGAGGATGATTAGTTGTGGTATTAGAAAAGGGAAGCTCTATTATCTTGAAGTCACTCCATCTAGCATAAATGCATTGGCCTGGTCATTAGTAATTGATAGCTCAAACTCAATTTCTAAAATATGGTTATGGACATGTCTATTTTAGATATTTAAAGCATTTATTTCCCAAGTTGTTTTCAAAATCAGCTCACTCAAAATTTAGATGTTAAACTTGTGAATTGGCCAAAAGCCATTGTATTCCTTTTCCCTAAAGTTTGAATAAAAGCTCTTCACCATTTATGCTTATACATTTAGATGTTTAGGGTCCCTGCAAAGTTCTAACTATGAATGGGGCACACTGGTTTGTTTCCTTTAATAATGATTATAGCCATATGACGTAGATTTTTTTTATGAAAACTAAATAAGAAGTTTGCTCTCTATTTAAACACTTTCATTCAGTGGTTACTACATAGTATAAAACTTCAATTTAAGTTTTGCATACCAATAATGGAGGAGAATTTCTTAATCAAAAGATGAAGCAATTTGTACAACTCAATGGCATAATTCATGAAACCATATACTCTTACATCCCCTAGCATAATGGAGTGGCAGAGAGAAAAAATCAACAATTCATTGAGATTGTTCAAGCCACACTCTTTGAAGCTAACATGCCTCTTCAATATTAGGGCAAATCTTTGGTCAATGTAATCTTCTTGATAAACCATATCCCATCACAGTCCTTAAACTTCCAAACACCCTTTAAAACACTAAATCATAGCCTATCTTCACCATATACATCAAACTTGACTCCTAAAATATTTAGTTGCATTACTTTTGTTCATATACCAAATCATAGTCACCACAAGCTTTAACCGTATGCTCTCAAATGTGTATTTGTGGACTACGGCCTTTTTAGAAAGATTATAAATGTTTTCATCCATCAACCCATAAGATGTATGTCATAATGGATGTAGTTTCATGAAAATTAGATGTATTTTTAGCAATAAGTCAGGGGGATAAAATGGATGACTTGTAACTCTTCAATCATCAAACGATGGACATAAGTTATTCTCTTGAACCAGTAGAACCTGAATTTGAAATTCAACCTAAAATCCCAACACTTGAAATTGAAGATAATGAATGTGAATCGAAACCTGAACCATCAAGCCTATATTTTGATCAAGAAAATTCTTATAAACCTTTTGACCATGTGTCTAAAGAGCAAGAGGTAGTATGTGAGCAGTAGCCAATAAATATTGAGTTGGGAATACATAATCATAATAATAGAGCTACACTCGATGCATCATAACATTTCATCCTTAGTTAATTCCTTAATTTCATAAGACTTATCATCAGTCGTTGAACCTTAGGTAAATATTGAACCTTTACTCAAAATACTTCCTAGCCGAACAATAAGAGGAGACCCTAAAGCTAGCTATGAACCTACCCTTAAATTAATTCCTAAATATCCATTAAGCAATTTTGTGGCTTATCATAGGTTGTCAAAAACATGTGAATCATTTGTAAATCAATTATCTATTATACATGTTCCTAATACTGTGTAGGAGGATATGGCAGATCCTAAGTGGAAAGATGTAATGAATGAGGAGATGAAGTCCCTTCAGAAAAAAAAAACTTGGGAGGTAGTGGATTTGCTAACTATAAAAAAACCTATAGGGTGTTATTAAGTGTTCATAGTCAGATACCAAGCTAATGGTGATGTCAAAAGATTTAAAGCATGGCTTGTAGCTATGGGGTAAGCCAAACATATGGAATTGATTATGTAGAAACATTTGTACTAGTGGCAAAAATAAATAGAGTATGTATCCTTCTATCACTGGTTGTAAATCTTGATTGGCCATTACATTAATTTGTTATTTAAAAAAAAAACCCATTCCTAAATGGAAGTCTCTAAGAGGAAGTATACATGGAGTCGTTTCCAGGATGTAAGTTACAAGTTGAAGTAAATGAGTTTGCAGGTTAGAAAAATCATATACAATCTAAAAGTAATCACCAAGAGCTTGGTTCAGAAGGTTTAGAAAGTCAATCAAAGCATTTGGATATAAACAAAGTAGTGTTAACCATACTCTTTTCATAAAGCATAATGAAGGAAAAATCACAACATTGGTCATATACGTGGACGATATGATTGTGATAGGAAATGATTGTGATGAAAGAAAAGCCTTGCAAACTTATTTGTCTCATAAATTTGAGATGAAAGATCTCAGTCCTTTGAAGTATTTTTTATGAATAAAAGTATTAAGGTGCATATTTCTATTGCAACAAAAATATACACTAGATCTTCTGAGTAAAGTTAGCATGTAAACCGAGTAATACTCTTGTGACTGAATATGTGAAATTATACATATTTCTATATCAAACACTTACAAATAAAGAACAATATCAAAGGCTTGTTGGGAGATTAATATATCTTACTCAAACTCAACCTAATCTTCATACTTTCTTAGTAGTGAGCCAATATATGCACTCTCCAAGCGAAGAACATATGAGTGTTGTAACTCATATCTTACAATATCTGAAGCCTTCATCAGATAAAGGAATTATGTTCAACAAAGGGAATATGTTGTTTGTTGAAGGATATACTGATGTACACTTGGTTGGTTCTATTGATGATAGGCACTCAACTTCAAGTTATTTAACATTTATAGGAGCTAACATTTGTAGGAGCAATCTTAGTCATATGGCAAAGCAAAACTAAGGGGTTGTGGCAAGGTCTAATGTTAAAGTTGAATATAGGGGAATGGCTAAATGTGTTGAGCTACTATGGATAAAAATTTGTTACAAGAGCTCAAGATCTCACCAACATTTCTTATTAAATTTTATTATGACAATAAGGTCTCATCTAACATTGTTCATTATCATATTCAACATTACTGAACAAAAACATGTAGAAATTGATAGACATTTCATTAAAGCACAATTGGAAGCAAAGATTATTAAAGCCCCTCATATACAATCTCAAGACTAGCTTGCAGATATTCTCAATAAAGCCTCACCAGGTAAAGCCTTTTTAGACAAGTTGGGCACGCAAAACATTTATGCACCAACTTGAAGGGGAGAATAGAAGATAATCATTATCTTACAATTAGTTGTGATTAGAAGTATATATATTTTTTTCCATGTTTATCTTATTATATTCCTACTTATCAAGATTAGTTAGTAGCCTATATAAGGTTGTGTATACTTGTATTATTGATATATATGAATAAAACATTCTATTTTCTTCTAAATTGTCAATTAAAAGGGTGAGTTTAATACTCTTAATGAAGTTAATGATAATTAAAGAACTTTACCTATATGAACATATAATGTGATGTCACTCTTAATGAAGTAAGATGATTTTGTAAATGTTCGTGAATTCATGTCCTAGCACAAAAACCTTAAAAAGCAGTAAAATTATTTTGGTGAATTTTAAATCACTTAATACATAATCATTTGTGTAGTAATTTTGATTCTAACATATAGAAATTTTGGTTTAAATATTAAGTTACTCGTAATTTAGTTAAAATTTTAAAATGCCTACACTATATAAAGATATAAATGGAGAAATATTTTCCCTTTATGCGTGAACCTGTTATATAGCTAGTTACACAACCTAAGTGGAGGATTATTATGTTTGCAAGTTGTGTAAGCTACAATAGGAAGGAGTTAAGTTCAAGAATTCAACATTGATGTTTACAAAGCTATCAACCAATTTGTAAGGTTTGGGATGCTTTTAAGTTTAAATTTAGATGGAAAGAAATTTTGAATTCTTTAAGGGTATGTTTGAATGATACATAATACTAATTTGACTGTTTGGATAATTCATTCCAAATTAGAATTATCAATTCTATAGAATTCAAAGTATTAAATCCATTATATTTTGAAATTCTTAAACCAATCCATAAAAATTAGAATTCTAAACTACTAGAAAAATTATAATCGAATCAAACCATACTTATTGAAATAAATATAATTAAATTTGATCGAACCAAAATGAAAAATCAAATTTTAAAATATAAACTAAGTTGAACTAAACTAATTAACGAATTAAATAAAATCAAATCAAATTAATCAAAATTTTAAAATAGAAACCGAATTGAACCTAATTAATTTACAAATCAAATCAAATTGATTTAGTTTTGTTTAATTTATGATTCAGTTTGGTTTGGAAAAATTTTTCTAAAAATAATTTGAAAATATTTTTAATATAAATATTAGTTGTTATAATATATTTTTAATATAAATGCTATGTTTTTATAGTATTTTATATATTTTTAATATAAATAATAGGATTGAATCATTTGATTTAATATATATTTAACTTATTTTAATTTAACTTTAAATACATTTGATTTTATTCCACCAAACTTTTTTTAATTTAAAAATTGAACTAAATCAAATTCATTGATCTTTTAAAAAGAAATTAAATCAAATTGAATTTACCGATGTTCTTAAAAAATGAAATAAAAAAGAATCAAATTTATATTTAAACCCACCTAAACCAAAAAATTCATTTATTATTTTTATTTGCAAGATATTGGAGTAATATTTTACACAAAAAATGTTGGATTAATTTTACATATATCACTTTTCTAAATTACAACTCATTTATTATTTTTAGTTGCAAGATATTGGAGTAATATTTTACACAAAAAACGTTGGATTAATTTTACATAAATCACTTTTCTAAATTACAGCCATTTAAAAATAATTTTAATCTAATTTTCATAAAAATTACTAAAATTATTAGTTTTAAGTCAAATTATTTAAAGTAAAAATGTTTTACATATTTTTATCTCTCAATATATTTTATAATTTTTTTTATTTTTTTATATATTTTATGTCAAATTAAATTAAAGCTTACAATTCTTAATTTTTATAACTTTAAACATCAAAAGTGCAATTATAAAAATTCCAATTATGTGATTATACAATCTAAACATTAAAATTGAAATTTGAATCATAATTCCAACTTAATTCTAATTTTATTACTTTAAAAATCTAAACATTAAAATTATAATTTCAGCTCAATTCCAATTTTGATAGAATTATAATTGAAATTGCAATTCTAAATTTCAATTTCAATTTTGCCATTCAAACAAACCTCAAAAAACTTTTGGTTTTGATTAATATTAGTGACAGAAATAATTCCGTAGTTAAATTAGAAAAGGATCATTCTATTGCTGGTCACTGTTATGCCATAAATTAACACTGAATTTAGTGATGGATTTAGAATCTGAAAATCTGTCACAACTAAGAGATGAAATTAACAAGATACTGCATTCTTATTCTGAGGCATATAAATGAAACAAATGAAAAGGAAAGAAAATAGGGGGGACAAAAATCCTTACTCTATTTGACCTCAGGAAAGCCTTTGAAAAACTATACTGTTATGAAAATACACAAATTATAACTTGTACGGTTTCCATCCATTAGCATACATCACATTTCTCAATAAGGTGCTCATGAGTAGTAGAGTTGAACACAACCAACAGTCTAAGAACAGAATTGCCTAGTGGCATGTGACATCAAAGAAATGGAAAGAACCTCAGGGCAGAGCTTACATTGTACGAGCTGTCGAAAATACGGTCAAGATGACAAGTTCTCCACACAAGATTAGCTTCAGCACTCCAAATTCCATTTATTCCCCAGCAGTGGGAGACATTCTGAATAAAGTAAAGCCTAGAAGTCAATGGTTGTATGAAGACTAGCTCCAAAGGAAAAAAGATAAGTGAGCTAAGCATTAGAGCTCACTTAATCTTGTAATGAAAAAGAACACAACAACTCTTGAAGGAGACCAATTTTTTTCAGTAGCCGTCTGGGCAGCTCCTTTACAAGTACAGGTTCACCATAAAGTCTTGCTAAACTGGGTGCACATCATCAGTCTGCCTATGCTATATAAGAAATTGGTACAGGATCCAAATATAACATAATAAAGAATTTATGATGCTTCATAACAATGGTTTATAGTGGGATAGATATACACTTACTGCAGCTGGCATAAAGATGCAACAAAAAGTGGTGTTCCAGAATTCTGTTGTCCATGATGAACAGAGCTTAACAAAAAGGAAATGAAATGGTTAAAACATGGGAACGGTCTCCATCCAGGTTTCTTAGTTGGTGGCCATAGAAGCCATAAAACTTGTATCATTGGATCTCCATCTTTCCAACGACCCCCAATTCATCTTTCTGACTTCAAACCAGATGTGTCAAACCATAATTGTCAAATTTATGAAGAGGAAACAATTTCATGGAATTGCTCAGAACCCTCAAGAAACTCCACTGCAGAAAGCAGAAACGGTTGAGCATACGTTTTCTTTATTGGATTCCATGGCTTCTACGAGAATCAATCATCTTCCAACTTAGGTGAGGAAGGATTCTGCAGGCAATAGGCTAGCTATGCCTTTTACCATAGACGCCTAGACGCCTACATATTTCACTTCATATGCTGAAATCCACTGTTGAACAACTTGAGGTCCTTGTGTGTTTTAACCTAATGTTATCTGCAAAGGCAAGATTCTCCATTGGACTTATTATGTCACTGCATCGCCATGTTCATACCATCCACCATCACAAATTATTCCATTCCCCTCTGATATTCAATCCTACTATAACCTGGATCTTTAACAACCTGTTTATCAGTCATCAGCTCTCTCACAGCCCTTACATCATCCCATCTTCCCAAGGATGTGTAGATATTTGCTAGAAGCACATAAGAAGAAGAATTTTGGGGGTCCAGAATGAAAAGCTCCTCTGCTGCTTTTTTTGCTAACCTCACATTACCATGGAGCCTACAAGAACTAAGCAAAACCTCCCAAAGAAGTGGATCATCTTTATATGGCATCTTATCCACCAGCACTTCTGCTTCATGAAATCGACCAGCTCGGGCCAAAGCATCAATAATGCAAGTATAATGATCCAAACTTGGTTCCACTCCATGGTCTCGCAGCATTGAGTTAAATATTTTAACCCCTGTATCAACTAATCCTGAATGGCTGCAAGCAGTCAAAACAGCAACAAAGGTTATCCCATCAGGTTTCTCCCCAGAACCAACCATGCTTCTGTAAAGGTTAAGAGCCTCACATCCATGCCCATTCTGAGCATACCCATGAATCATCTCATTCCATGTAACAGTATTTTTATTACTCATCACATCAAAAAACTTTCGGGCCTCATCCACATCACCACATTTACAATACATATCAAGAAGAGCACTACCTGCATAGACATCATTCATAAATCCTTCTTTTTCTATCTGAGCATGAATCGACCTCCCATGAAATGACGTTGATAGTTTTGCACAACAGCTTAAAATATTAGCATAAGAGAATTCAGAAGGAGCCATGCCACTCTGTCGCATCTGCTGAAAGAAAGCTAAAGCTTCATTGTCTAGAGAATTAAGGGCAAAACCTGCAATTATGGAATTCCAACACACAATGTCCAATTCGGCCATGCTATCAAATATACATTTCGCCATATCCATCTTCCCACACTTTGAATACATACCAATAAGTCCGCTAGCAACATATATATCATTATGAAGGGAGGCTTTTTGTGAGGCAGCATGGACCTGTTTTCCGGCATCCAAGAGCTCCATTCCAGCACACGAACTAAGTATAATAGCTATAGTAGTTCGGTCAGGTTTTGTATTTTGGAACTGCATTTCTCTGAACAACTTCATTGCTTCCTTGTGATCTCCAATCTGGATATAGCCTGATAAAATAGCATTCCACGAACTCATACTTGGGCACACCATGTGATCAAACATTTGGCGTCCAATCTCCATATCTCCAGATTTGACACAAGCCGTAAGCATATTAATATAAGTGACCTCATCTGGTTCAAACCCACAAGACTGCATTCTTCGCAGATACTCCATAGCTTTCTCACTTTTGCATTTCAGGCCATAGCCAGCTATCATGATGTTCCAAGAGACAACACTAACTTCAGGCAAATGTTCAAAAACATCCTTTGCGCTATCCATATCTCCATTCTTTGCGTACATATCTAGTAATGAATTATACAAAAGAAGATCGCTTTCAAGCCCATGTTTGATTGCAAGTCCATGTACCAACTTCCCAAGTGCATAAAACAAAGAGCTACTATTACTCAGGCCATGAAGACCAAATTCTCCACATCCTACTCTCGTGCAAACACCCAAAACACTTGATAATGACACACTATCAATACGAATCCCTCGCCTGCACATCAACCTAAACATTTCCAAAGCTTCCACGATCCTATCAGTCTGCACAAACCCACTCATCATTGCAGTAAAACTAATTTCAGTAGGCTCTTTCATATCCTCAAAAACTTGAATGGAATCTCTGACAATACCACACTTAGAGTACACATAAAGCAAAGCATTACTCACGTACACATTATTTTCCAGTCCAATTTTAACAGCAACATTATGGCATCTCCTCCCACACTCCAAATCCAACAACACGCCACACGCACTCAAAACACTAGCCAACGTGAAACGGGTAGGCAACAAACCTTCCCAAATCATTTCGTCGTAAACCTCCAACGCCTCATGTTCCAAACCGCCACGAACTAATGCACTAATCAAATTGTTCCATGACACAGTATTTCTTTCAGGCATTTTATCAAACAAATTGTGCGCATTATCCACATTTCCCGCTTTGCAATACCCACTTAAGATTGCGTTCCAAGAATAGATGTTCTTTTGTGGTATATTATCAAACAGATTGTGAGCATAAGCTGCGTTGTTGTTTTTGAAGTAGAAATCAATTAGGCGGTTACAGAGAAAGGTGTCCGTGGAGAGCCCAGTACGATATATATGAGCATGGAGGAGCTTTCCAGAAAGATAGGCCTTCTTGTCTATGCAAGATTGCAAGAGATTTGCTATGCAGAGACTGGTTTTTCTTTCCATCTGTGTCGGCGGTCGAGCCTGCTGCTAGTTCAGTACTAGTTTGAGATCGCAATCGCACGTTCGATACTCAGTTCAAGTTAATTGTACCAAAAAAAAAAAAAACATTTTGTTTTCATGGGGTCTAACGTGATCTAATAAAAGTGTCAAACTGTTTACAATTGGCGGGAGAATTGAAACCAGGCGCTAAGATTCGGGGAGAGCATATAATATCAACAAGATCATACTGTTAACAATTATTATTTTAAATAAAATATATAATTGGCATTATTATCAGTTATCATTAAATTGCATATTAAAATTGTATGAAAATAATTATTTTTTTTCAGTAAAAGCAATAACGATTTGTCACATTGTCTTGCTTAGCCAAAAGAAGTGTTACCCTTGAATAAATTCTCAAGAGTAAATATATTAGATTATATATCTAGTTTTCAGATACTGTTTGTTGTACCTTAGTGCCCTATAAGGGATGTCGAATAAGGCAATTGCAAGTAATTAAAAATAAAAACCGCGTGCGGAAATAAATGAAAAAATCAAAACACGAGATTTTATAAAGCTTGTCTACGTTCTCTCCTCTAATATACCCACTAGAGCATTCACTCTCAAGATAGCTTAAAGTGCTATCAACCACCTTTACAACAATAATTTCTAGACAATATCAATCATTACAAGTAGACTTACATATGCTACTCAAACCTTATCCCAAAGTAATTTACATGTACTACCTTAAACTTTTCACAAATTATGGTTTTTAAGATCTCCTAACTAAGAGTTTCCTTAAGCAAAATTACAACTTTGAAGATGAGGGTAACTCTCACACTCAAGTAATAAAATACTTTAAAGTACACTCACAAAGCATGTAGGATCTGGTTGAGAGTATTGAGAGAAAGTCTGGAAAACTTGTTCTTCAAACCCTATTTTGAAGATAACACTTGCAAGTTTTAAACAATGTTATTCTCTTTATTGTTAGATCACTTTTGATTTACTCTTTTTATTTGAAAATAGTTTTCACAATAGAATACTCACTTAATGAAACAGTTTTTTCTATTTGTTTCTATTGAGAGCAAATCCTTTTACAAGCTAAAATAAACAACTAGTTGTTAAAAAGAAAGTTGTTACTTCGTATCACAAATGTAGACATTCAACGCCTATTGGAAATTCTCCAAGCTTATTGTTGAGTCATCAACCATCATTGAATTCGTGAAAAAGGATGATTGTTAAGCAAAATACAACTTCAACAGTCATTGGAACTAATAAAACACTTGTTGGAAAGAGCCGTTAAAAAGAAGTTTGTCTTAACACTCCTATTTTGACATTCTTATTTGTTTATTCAACTAATCTTTAATGCTTGTTGGGAATTCTCAACCCTTATTGCGATATGAATAATACACATTACAGATTTCTAGGAATGTGTGAATTTGGTGCTTTATTTTCCAAGATCTTTGATAGTACATCAACAATTATTGGTGAACTTTCAATGCCTGTTAAGAAACCTCAATGCCTGTTATGTTATTTGAGAGTATCTCATTAGAGGGTCCACAAACATTTGGCTCTAACTAGAGAAATTTTTCAATGCTTGTTGATAGGATCCAATGCCCATTTAAAAATCTTGAGAGTTTAGCTCAATTCAAGTAACTTGGTCCAACACCTATTGTAAAAATGTAGCACCTATTGAGAAATGAAGAATCACGCCTATTGCGAAGTTCAATGTGCATAGCTCATGTGTTTGAGTTATCCAATGCCAACGCCTGTTGTAGTAGATGATAACACCTGTTGTGAGATCCAAAAGACTTTGCTCATTACTAGGGTGATATTCCAATGCCTGTTGAGTTCCTTTAACTCCTATTGCTAGAGTCACAATGCCTGTTGAATTATGACAACACCCACAAAACTATCAAGTTTACTTTGTTTGATCTTTACCCTCTTAATACTTAGAGTTTCAAATATAAATCTTTCTCCAATCATCATGGTTCAATCAAATTGATGTACTTAAAAGAATTAACACAGATAACTTAGTCACAGGTTAGCTAGTAGATGTGTTTGTGATCATCAAAACAAGACTTGGAACCTAAAGGTCCAACATTCTCCCCCTTTTTAATGATGACAAACAATCTAACAAAGTTAATCAATCTTACAAAACCAATAGGTGTACATTATATGAAACCAATCGGTGTAGATCATATAATGAAGCCAATCAGACTTTAACTCACCCTTAAGCATATCAATTTGTTTAAACAATTTGATTTACTAATAAGTGCACATGTTATATCAATATGTTCATATTACTCCTCCTTAAGCTTATATCATATGTGCCATTATAATAAGTTCACATTTCTGTTCTACCATTTTCTATAACTGTACATGTTAATGAAGTTAATCAAACTTTAACTCACCCCTAAGTATATCAATATGTTCAAACAATTTGATTTACCAATAAGTGCACATGTTATATCAATATGTTCATATTACTCCCCTTTAAGCTCATATTATATGCACCATTATAATAAGCTCATATTTATGTTATGCCATTTTCTATTATACCATTTTCTTCCCCTTTGATATTATCAAAACTAATCAGACATCAATAGCAATAACAATAAAAAAGAATCAAACAACAATATAAACAAAGAGTTAACTTTTCATTGTAAAAGTAATGTCAAATGCATCAACTATTTTTTGAAAAGAAGGACAAAAGAAATAAATATGCATCATGAGGGGGTAAGGTTTGTGATGGTGAGGGAAAATTTTGAGCTCAAGGTTTTAGGGATGGTGCTTTGCTAGCTCCTGGATTCTTGGTCTTTAGGCTCATTTGTTGCATTTGGTTCAGGTGTAACCTCTTGCTGGTTGTTAGTACTTAGAGTCCCTGGTTGCAAGTTCAACCCTTATATTATCCAATCAAGCTTTTTGTTAATGTCTTTCATATCTCTTTGAAGTTTTTGAGCTTTCTGGTGTAAAGAGGTAGTAGAGGACTCAACTCTTTGAACAACATTAAAAGGGTTTCCAACTGCTCATGCACCTTCCACTCAAAGGGAGTGAGACGTGGAATAAATGTAGCAGGTGCATTGGTTCTAATTCCTTCTACTGTTGCAATCCCTACCTTGACCACTTTTTCAACATCTTCATTTTCCTCTTCCTTTTGATGAATCTCACCTTTCTTATGCTCCCTTTTGATTAATCTAGTATCAAGTCTTTGTAGGATCCCTATGCTTAGTAGCATCTTCTCATAAATGGACTCATTGTGAGGCAACTTTTCCAGCACTATGTCCATTTCTTCAATCTCTTCTTCAGATTGGGGGATAGCCTTCACAAATTTTGCAATCTTTATAATATAGTGAGCCATCACAAACTCGTTTGTCTTGTCCATTTATCCATCTATTTTTTTACATTAAAAGCAATGGAGTATTCACATTCTGTTTATTCTTCATGTAATAAAGATAAAATATATTAGTTATGATGCAGTTTCCATTGGATTGACCTCTTCCATTTTTGTTCCAGGTGATGAACCTGTATGCAATCCTTAAGGCTTGACTTTTCATCTTGGAAGCCTTATTATTATCACTATTATAGTTCCTTTTTCCATCAGTGATGAACTTTCAGAGCTAGTTGACATCAACCATGAAGGTTGGATGAGGCTCTATTAATCCAAATGTTATAGCATCGAAGCACTTTGCTAAGTCATTTGGTATGAGGGTGTACTTCTTTCTAAATAATCTAAACTTCATTATACCTTTTTAAGCATACTCATCACAGTCACTGCCTAACACATCTAAACTGGTGAGGAATTTTACAGTGAGTTCCAAATAGGAGGGTCTCTAAAATGGCAAAACTATTCCCATCCTATCTCAATCATTTGTTCTTTCACCTTTTCAACTAGCCCATATCTTTGTAGGTCGTTTCATTCCTAAAATTTTCAACTTCCAATATATCTCTTCAACAATTTAATAACTAATTCATTTTCCTTTTCACTCTTAATATGAAATTGTTGAACGAAAGGAGTGTGCTTCGTTTTGGTGGCCTTCCTTTTCCTTTTTGAATCTTTGCCAGTTTTGGATTTCTTAGGTTGTTACTGGGTTGTAGAGGGTTCTACAACTCTTTTCTTTTGTTGGGCTATCATTGATGCCATGTTTTCCTCAATTTTGGAGCTAGAGAAAGAAGGTTGGGGGGTTTTTTTTTAGTTAGTTGCTTGATCTTTTGGTAGATTATAGTTTGGGTGCCATTTAATTATGTGACTAAGTCTTTGATGCAAGGGTATATGTAGAGACTAGTAGCAAAAATTGAGAGAAAATAGTATAAAGCAAAGCAAAGTACAAAATAAAATGATTTTAGGTTTAGAGGAGGTTAAAATAGAAGTTCACCAAGCTCCCCTATTTTAAAAATATGATCATTTAGAGTGTTTAATGGCTATTGTGATTTAGGCAACAATTGTTGGACACGACCATTAGATTGCTCTTACATGTGTTCTTTAGCCAATGATGGTGGTTGATTCGCAACGACCAATGGGTGAAGAACAATGGTCGTTAGAGATTTATAATGATCATGGAGACCAACATAATCAAAATGAGGAACTCACAAGTAATATAACGATCATTAGGAGAAATGCAATGGTCGTTGGCCATGTTTTTTAAAACAACACTTAGTTCAAAAATAATTTTAAAGAGCTAGATAATGAATGTTATTAATCAAACTCAATGATATAGTTATGAATTCAATTAACATATGAACAGTTTGATCAACATCATACATAATTAAAATCTTTAGATATTGACCTTAAAGACTAATGGTAATCAATTCAAGTAACAATGATCAAGTATCACACAACAATGTTCATAAATAGATTAAGAAGAAAAAGAAGAAGATGAACTTGTTTGAAGCTAAAACAAGGTATTTCCATCAATCATACCAAGTTCTCTTTTGATGAATTGCATCCTTCAATCATAAAGAGTTTTAGTAAAAATTTATGCCAATTGATGGTTAGTATCAACAAAGTCTAACACAATATTTCCATTACTAGCATGATCTCTAAGAAAGCGATGTCTAATGTCAATATGCTTGCTTCTAGAATACTATATGGGATTCCTGGACAAATGTATGGCACTAGTGTTATCACACTTAATGGAAACTTAATTTACAACTACTTTGTAATCAAGAAGTTATTGTTTCATCCATAGGATTTGTGCATAATAAATACCAACTGCCATACACTCAACTTCAACAGTTGATAAAGCAATTAAGTTTTGATTTTTGCTACGCCAAGACACTAAGCATTGACCAAGTAATTGACATGTCCCTAAAGTTCTCTTTCTATTTAAGGTAGACCCAACAAAATCAACATAAAAAAATACATTCAATTTAAATGAAGAACTATTGGGATACCAAGTCCTAAGTTTGGAGTACTAATAAGATATTTAAGTATGTGTTTCATAACATGCAAAATGAGACTCTTTAGGATTAGATTGATATCTAGCACACAAGTAAACACTGAACATAATATTAGGACTAGAGGCTATGAGATAGAGTAGACTATTAATCATACCTCTATATAGCTTTTGGTTCACCTTCTAACCATGTTCATCTATGTTTAGCTTGACGTTGTTGCTCATAGGAGTTTTGCATAGTTTATTGTTTTCCATGCCAAAACTTTTGATTAGTTCCTTTGTATATTTGGCTTGGTTGATGAAGATTCCTTTCTTTCCTTGCTTGATTTGTAATTTAGGGAAGAATTTGAGTTCTCCTACCCATTTTAAACTCACTATTCATTACTTTAAAGAAATCTTCACGTAAGTAAACATTAGTAGCTCTAAATATGATATCATCTACATATATTTACACTAATAATAGGTCCCCATTCTTTTCCTTAAAAAATAGAGTTACGTCTACCAAACCTTTAGAGAAACCTTTCTTTACTAGAAAGTTGCTCAACTTTTCATTTTAAGCTCTTAGAGTTTACTTTAAGCCATATTAGGCTTTGATGAGCTTGAAGACATGGTGAGGAAAACAATGGCTTTCAAAATAAAGGGGTTATTCAATATACATTTGCTTATCAATGTATCCATTTAGAAAAGCACTTTTGACATCCATTTAATATAACTTAAAATTCATGTGAGACACAAAATGCAAGTAAAATTCTAATAGCTTCAAGTCTAGCTATAACTGCAAAGGTCTTATCAAAATCAATCCCTTCTTCTTGGTCATAGCCTTTGGCTACTAATCGAGCCTTGCTTCTAACAATAATTCCATGTTCATCAAGTTTATTTCTAAAAACCCATTTAATTCAAATAATGGAATGATTATAGGGTCTAGGAATCAAATTGATTAAGTTCTTCTTGCATAACAAAAACCTAATGTTCACCTTTAATGGTCTCATCTATGGTCATAGGATTTAGAAGGGAAACAAAAGTAAGATTCGTACATGCATTTCTAAAAGATGATCTAGTTGTTACCGACTTAATGGATCACTAATGATAAGATCTCTTGGATGATCTTCCTTGAAAATCTAGTCCCTTTCTAGCTGAGTTTATTTCTCACTAGGAGTAAAAAGAAGTGGATCTTCATTTCTTTCATTTCTTATGTTTTGTGGCTTATTCACATTCTTCCCTTTTTTTCTAATGTTTAGCTTACTCATAGGACCTGCAAAACCATCAATATCTTCTTCTTTTCTTGAATAAATGGGCTTAGATTCATCAAATAAAACATGCATAGACCTTTTTATGATAAGTGTTCTCTTATTAAAGACTTTATACCCTTTGCTAGTGGTAGAGTATCCAAGGAAAATTCCTTCATTTGACTTAGAGTCAAATTTGCTAAGGTTGTCTTTAGTGTTTAAAATAAAACACTTACAACCAAAGACTCTAAAGTATGCAATTTTTGGTTTACTATTGTTCCACAACTTATAGGGAGTTTTCTTTAACAAGGGTCTCACCAAGACTCTATTTAAGACATAATGTTAAATGTTTACCACTTTAGTCTAAAAGTACTTAGGAAGATTACAGTCATTCAATATGGTTTTAGCCATTTCTTGAAGAGTTTTATTCTTCCTTTCAGCCATACCATTATGTTGTGGTGTTCTAGGAGTTAAGAAGTTGTGTGAGTAACATACTCATCAGAAAAACTATGAAACTTAGCATTCTCAAACTCTCCTTTATGGTCACTTATAATAGAACAGATTTTTAAATCCTTTTGGTTTTGAATTCTCTTAGAATAGGTCTTAAAAGCATCAAAGCAAGAATCCTTATGAGGGAGGAATAATACCCAAGTATATTTAGAGTAATCATCTACTATTACGGTGCATAATGCATGCCTCTTAAGCTAGATACTCTAGTGGGTCTAAATAGATCATTATGAAGCAATTGCAATGGTCTAAAAGAACTTACCTTGTTCTTAGCTTTGAATGAAGATTTGCTTTGTTTACCTTTTTGACATGCTTCACAAACTCTTTCCTTTATAAACTTGATTTTAGGTAGGCCTTTAACCAAGCTTCTTCTTTTCAACTTATTGAGGAGTTCCATGTTAGTATGTCCTAGCCTTCTATGTTAAGTTTTAGCTTCATCCACTATAAAGACTAAATACTTTACATTTTGGTTAACTAAAGAATTTAAATCAATCACATAAATATTATGAACTCTTTTACCAATGAAAAGAATTTTATTGTCACTCATCCTTGACACATAACATGCTTGTGGTTCAAACATAACTTTAAGGCCTTTATCACACCACTGACTTACACTTAGCAAATTGTGTTTGAGTCCATCAAGAAGCAGTACTTTGCAAGGATAGGTGAGTCATCACCCTTACCAACTTTACCTATGTTAATAATTTTTGCTTTGCCATTGTCTCCAAAAGACACATTTTCAAGTCATTCAATCTTCTCTAATTGTATGAAGAACTTCCTTTTTTCTTGTCATGTGCTTTGAACATCCACTATCAATATACCACTCTTGCTCTCTAATTTGGGATTTCAAGTACATCTGTAAAATAATAAGAGTTATGACTTAAGTACCTAAATCTTTTTGGGTCCTAGGCGATTTGCTCTTGCCAACTACTCACCATGCCTTCTATAATGGTAGTGATAGGCATTGTAGCCATATATACTTTAGTAAAAATAATCACCATCAAAGTGAGCTAGTGTCCTACTTCTAGGTGGAACATGTACATAGTGTATGCGAGACTTGTAACTCCTTTAAGCAATATGTCTAGAAGTGTTTATCATATAAGGAATTCTTCTGTGTTATGTGTGTCTATATTCATAATTATACTAATTTTTATGTCTTCGTACACCTTGCCTCCTAGGCTTGTATGAATGGTATGTATAACGTTGGCCTAGTGCACTAAGAAGAGGGGTTGAATTGGTGGTTTTTTTTTTAAATTAAGAAAGAGAGTTTAAATGTTTAGAAGGTAAATAATAAGATGAGAAGAAGTAACACAAAGGTTTATAGTGATTTAAGTATTAACAAACCCTATGCCCACTCCCCAATTCTTGACAATTGGGTATTTCACTTCACTAAATTGATGTTTCTAAGCCCACACCAAACTTCTACAACTTGTGTTTATAGCTCACACAATAACCTTACAACTTGTGTTTTCTAGGCTCACACAACAATCTTACAACTTGTGTTTTCTGAGCTCACACAATAACATCTCTCAAGCATTTTGTATAGGCTAACCCTTCAACCTCTCTCAAGAGTTTTGAATATAGGCTAACTCTCAACCTCTTATAATGGTGTTTATTGCTTACACCTAACAATTAATAACACATAAATGAGAATGAAAGAATGAGTAACAAATTGGCAAGAATTTGGTTATAAATTAATGAATTCTCTTGTATTTACATTTATTTGGTAGAGTATTTATAGCCCACATCCACCAAAGAGACGTTACTCTTAAACTATTAACAAATCTCCAAGTTGTGCTAGGTAGATTTTGTATTAAATACTTGTCAGGCAGAAGTTGTGGCCGCTACTATCATTTTGCGGTCACAAATTTCCAATTTGCACTGAGGAGTTGAAAATCGAGGCAGAGAACCCCCTCCTATGTCTAACGACTAGTCCACATGTCAGTTGTTCATTAGTTTTCTAAGAAATATAGCTGTTGTGTTCTACCTGCTTCTTAAAAATCACAGTTGCGAGTTGTCTTTGCTTTGACCATGACTGAGACCGCAAATTCCTCTATTTAAAGAGGAAATTACAGCTTCTTGAGTCGCGGTCGCGACCACAAATTCACACTTGTGATTTTTGTTCTTCAACGTATACCTTAGACACTTGGCATGCTGTGGCTGGGACTTTGTGTAACATCCTCAACTCAAATCATATACATTTTAAATTACGTAATATTTGAATATATGCATTGGATAAATAATCATTTAGGCATATGAATTTGGAAAAAAAATGACAATGACACTTGCACCGTTATATTTGGGACACTTGAACATATATGTAGTGTTTGTTTAGTTGCATGACAAATTGTTTTATATTGTGTGCATGTTATAGTATCATAAATAATGGTGTTTTAGAGCTTAATTAAAAGTATAAGGAGCATTTAGGGATTAAGAGACTGACGAAGGTGCTTAAGAAGTGAAGAAGAGGGACTAAAAGAGGAAAAGTGACCTTTCAACCAATGGAAATGAAACACATAATTTTATATTATTATAATAAGTTTATATCTGCTAATTAGGGTCAGATTTTGAGGAAAAAATATAGGTTATACCATAAACAAAGAGAGAGCAAAGGAAGAAGAAGAAGAAGAAGAGAGGGAGAAGAGTGAGCTGCCTAAGGTTTTCCAATTCTAGGACAGTAGGTAAGCAAATTTATCATCTTCTCAACTGGAATTAACCTCTCATGACATGTTAATCATGCATGGTTAGTGAGAATTATGGAGTAATTGAGATAGATCTCTTGGATGGAAGTTGTAATCCAAGAGAACAAAAGTTGATTCTATTGGATTTTGCTGTTAGAATAGAATTTTGCACCCATAATTTTGTAACCCTAGAAGAGGAATTAGGAAAGTGAAAAATATGAAAGTTGTAGTTCTATGTCTCATATAAATGTGTATGAAACAGTTTTGCTTGATTTTGTGTATGTGAGGAGATATGACTCCTTTAGTAGGACTAGGTCAAATCCAAACCGAGATGATCTCAGTCTTCTATTTTCTTATATTTTGATGGCTTTATGTTCTGATTTTGACGAAGTGTAAAACATGACATTTGTAGGATTATGTCCTCTCTAAACACCTGTAAACCAGTTTTAATTGATTTGCTGTGTGAGAAGAGTTATGGCTCATTGATTGGGACTGACTTTGCACTAGGATAAAACCTCACATTTATTTTAAAACTATTTTCCAAGAATTTGATAGCCATATATTCAGAATTTGATGATTTTCCAAAGTTAAAAGTTGTACATTTATATATGATGTACATACTTGTGAAATAGGTTTGCCAAATTCGGCACGGTTGTTGAGATGTTGTCCCTTCATCATGACTGGTTGTCAATATGTTACAAACCTGCTCATCCTGAGATTTGTTCTTTGTTTTGGTGATCTTATGGACTGAATTAGACAATGAGTAAAACATGAAAAATGTTCCTTTATATGTTTTGTAACTGATAGTAGATTATTATTGCAATTAGATTTGTACAGTTTGAGATACACCCAAGAGAGTAAGACCTATTGAGACTGAGAGCACACTACAACAGGGCAACATTTAAAAATTCACCACATTTTGAGTGTGTCTAATATTGACCTAAAATTTGAATATGTTGTGTGCTTATGTGTCTAGTTGTTTGAAAAAAAAAAGAATCAAGTAAATTGGATGAGTATATCTGGAGTTATTGCTGTGAGAGTATATCAACCTCAGGCTACCATATAAGGAAAATATGCATAAATATTTTATCATGTCATAGTAGCATAACAAGATGAAAATCTTACTTTATCATCATGAATTGATTTGGTGTATTGAAATAGGTCCTCGAGGCATTGAGGATAATAGTGGGACAAACCAGGACCATCCATGGCTAAATAAGCGTGAAGGAGGAAGTAAGTAAATAGCTAATGGTACTATATGTGTGATGGGTTAAATGCCATATACTTCAATGGAATGAAATATTGTTTAATGTGGTGATATTTTAGTATACCTAGATGAAAGATTGTTATATTCTTGATTTGTTTATTTTCATAAGATGTTGATAAATTATGACTGGGGAAGGGGAGTATGTGGTGATATGAGCTTCCAAAGTTACTTGTGTTATTATTAGTCATTATATTGCAGAAATTTTGTTGGATTTATAGTTGATTGGTTGAAAGGCTAATACTTGATGTTGTTGGCAAGTAAAACTATTCGATAGCCTGTGTGGAAATAACATGTGATAGCCTGTGTGGCAATAATATTTGACAGCCTGTGTAGTAATAACATGTGATAGCCTGTGTGGCGATAATATTTTATAGCCTGTGTGGCAATAACATTCGATAGCCTGTGTGACAATGAGATTTATAGCCTGTGTGACAATAATATTTCTAGCCTATGTGGCAACTAAAAATGAAAGCCTTTGTGGCAGTGATATCTATAGCTTATGTGGCAGAAATTTATGACAGTATGTGTGGTAATAACCTTTAGCAGCCTATGTGGTATTTAAAAGTAAAGACTGTTTATTTCGTACATGGATATGATGATGAGTTATTAATAATTAAATGTTTGATATGTTATTTGAGATTGAAGTATTATTATGCATTTACTTACTGAGTATGCAAACTCACTCTTTTGCATGAAATTTTATTTTAGGAAGAGT
>CATIWR010120515.1:0-16013 GCA_949677035.1 Omphalea diandra | reverse complement strand
GATACTTTAAAATAATAATCAAACAAATTTTTATTAAGGATATATGTGTTATGATTTTATAAATATTATATTGTTAAAATAGATTTTTATAGCTAATATAATATATAATGATTTTTAGTAATAATATATAGTTATAATTATATTTTTTATTGATAATATAAAAAATAATTTTAAATGATAATCATTTTGTTAATTTGATTATAATCAATAGCTAAAATAATATTTTGATCTAAAATTTTAATTTAATTATTATTTAAAAAAATTGTAATTGATAAAATTTAGATTCTATTCAATAAATTAATTGAATATTCATCCCAATTTATTTGCAAAAAAAGGATAAATTATAAATTTGATATATGAACTTTTTAAGTTTTTTTAATTTTGGTGCCTAGATAATTTTTTAGTTTAATGAAGTGTTTTAACTGCTAAAATCATTTTCAATATGATGTTTTCTCTTATCTAAATGAATAAAATTTATAACTATATTACTTCCATCTGACTTGATATCAAATATTATATATTATTTCAATTAATTATATATCTAAATTTTAGGTATAAAATTTTTTCATTTTAAATATAGAATTTTTTTGTTTACTTTTTGTATGTATTTTGAATAAATTTTACAATGATAAAAATAGAATTTGAATTTGAAATTAATAAATTTTATATTTAGAGTAAAAAAATTATACATAAACACATAATTAATTGAAAATAATGTACAAAATCTATTATCAAGTCAGATGAATTTTTACATGACAGTTACTAATCATTTATATTGAAAAAAAATATCATGTTAAAAAAGATTTTATCAATTTAAACACTTAATTAAATAAAAAAAATCTAAATATCAAAATTAAAAAATTTAAATACCAGATTTGTAATTTACCAAAAAAAAAATGGTTACGGGTATTGTATGACACAGGTCGTAGCTAGAAAAAAGAGAAGTTTAGTTCAGACTGTAGATATGTATCCAGTAAAGAACTTTGGTTCTACTTTTCTAATGTAAGACGTGTGTCCTTACTGTGTAACAAATACTTTGCAAAAATGAAATGGAGTTTGACAGGCGTATCAAACACAACTGTTTTGTTTTTAATATATATATATATATATATATATATATATATATATATATATATATATATATTTGTTAAAACTAGTAAGAAAATAGTATATTGAATTGGGTAACAAATAATGAAAAATAGTAAGAAATTAGTATCTTTCATATTAAAAAAAATTAGACATTTTATCTTTTTTTTTCTCGTGAAACTTTTTTACTCTCTCTTGATTAGCTAATGGCCGTTTCATCATTTTTTTTATTTGCTAATATTTTTTTCAAAAAAATGCAAATATACTTTTGCTATTATCAATCTGAATATTTTCATTTATTTTTTTTTATCTTTGATGACAAATTTTTATTTTTTATAGAACTATTCTTTATCCAATATTGAATGATCGTTTTTAAGATTAATAGTGAAAATTTTGACTCAATTAATTAAACGAATATTTATATTCATGTGAATAAAAAAATCTATTGCTCTGTTAATATAACTATCTGTTAATATTAAATTTGCTATTATATATATATATATATATATATATATTGTATATTATGTATTTCAATTTTTATATTTTATTAATAAATAATAATAATTTATATTTTATTTATATGAATAAGAATAATTATCTTAAGAGAAGATAGTGTTTTAGTGGTGCATATCATGCATGCAAACATGAAGGTCATTTCATGCATTAACTCTCTCTCTCTCTCACTTTATTTTCTCTTTTTTTTCCTCTTTTTTTAATCAAATTTTACAATACATTTTCTAGCCATTTTAATTAAAAATTAGCTTTTTTCCTATTTTATATTTTAATTTTTAACTGAAATTCATACTTACTTTGTTTATTTAGTTAAATTTATTTCTTCAGATATTGAAATTTTATATTTGTACACTATCTATGGTATAAAAATTGTCCACATATTTATCAAAGTAGATTTGTAGTTTGTAAACATCGAATTAAATTTGTAAAAAGATTGAAAAGTTAAATAGTGAAAAAAATAACTCAATAAAAGCATATTTTATATCAGGTGAAACAATCAAATATTTTATCATATAAATTAAATTTTTATTATTTAAATTTAAAAATTATATATACGATATATCTTAAAATTTATTATAAAAAATATACATATTATTTTGGATACAATTGATAAAATATTTGACTTTTCATTCTTAAAAGAAAACGAAAGTCATTTCATTGAGTGTAAGCGGACTGAAGTCAAACAGTCGAGTCGTGTAATCTTTCATTTTTGTTTGCATATTTATGGAAAATGTATTTTGGATAATATTTATTGTTAATACTTTTTTGTTTTGGGTTGGACATAACAATCTGGGACGCAGACACGTGTACTTTAGACACTTCAGGTGAAATTTTATAATTTTTTATTTTAAAATGAGAGATTTAAATCTAAATTTGCAATAAAAAAATATTTCATTATTAAACTACAAATGCATAGAATTTATAATTATTTTTTTGTTATACGGAGGACATAATGGGAACTATGTGAGCATTGACATTAATCGGTGATTTACGGCGAAGATGCATTATAGATTTTGCAAATTAGGACTTGGCGCCCTAAATAGCCTAGTGGATGTAATTGACCATTCATAGTTTTCCACGTGGAATTAGCATGGCCCACTTTTACTTTGTGTAGTTTCTTACTCATGGATCACCGCACACCCGTGTCGTTGGCATTACGCGGATTCTCACATTCGATGATTTTTCGTAACTTATAGGGATAACCCCTAGTTATTATGTCTTTCGAAGGTCCATCGTTTCCCGTCCTTCATAAGGTCAAGTATCGATTGGGTGTTGCAGCATCAAAAACTCCATTCCAACTGGGTAGATTTAGTTGATTATAACTCAAATTTTTAACGGATAGAAAAGAGACTTTTCAAATTTATTTAGAAAAAATACTCTTTAAATGGAAGGAGGATCATTTCCTATATGATATAGAATTGTATTTTAGAGTTATTTTAAATTAAGTTTATATTTTTATTGGAGTAAAGATTGAAAAAGAGTGACTCTGAAAATAGTAACAACGTAAAAAGGATTATTTCACAATTCACATTGTCCAAATAGTGAGAAGGGATCTTGCTCATTATAGTAAGTAGCCATTGACATAGGACAATAAGAGGAACAAATTTTTTATTTACTATAAGCAACATTGAATGTAAATTTATGTGTTAGTGAGATTTTTTTATTGTAATAGATTAGATTGGGAGAATATTTTGATCTTAATGATATATTTAATTATTCATTAATAGTGAAAGATAACACTAGTAAACATATCATATTAAGAAAGCAAACCACATAAAATATTATTGTATTTCATTTGCTTTGTTTGTTATCATTTTGCCTATTTTTGCAATCACAATGAATGTGATAAAGATGCATCATAAATGGTATTAGATTTTGAGATGATTTTGATAATTTTGGTTGAAGATGGAGTTATTACCACATAAGTAGCATATGCACAACAAATATTGATGAGAATCAAAAATGTTGTAGTGAGTTAAAACTAAGACGAAGCTTTTGATGTAGAATTAAGTTAATAACACAAAGATTAATTTGAAGAATAAACAAATTACATCCAATACGATCAGAAAATTTAAAGATTAAAGATTTGAAGTCAAGCTCAAATAAGGAGATTTGATGAGAATAGAAGACACTCAAGAGTTTGACGTATGTATGGTTGACATATTTTGAGTTAAAGTGAAGAGTTATTATATTATAATTCAAATTTCTAATGAGATTAGAGAAGAGTTTTCCTATATTATTTAGGAGAAATATTCTCAATCATATATGAAGATTATTTCTAATATATTGTAGAACTCTAATTTTAAAGCTATTAATTAAATATACATTTTGGAGTATAATTAAAGGGACTAATTCTATAGATGAGAGTATTATGAAAGATGAAAGAACTATTTGACTTTTGTCCATTAGAAAAAATATTTGCATTCAAGACAAAATTATTAGAGAGGAGGACTTCTCCCTAAGGTAGTGAGAAAGGCCAATGTCTATATTTATAATACTTGTTAAAGTAATAAACAGTAGAAGAATGAGATGAATATTTATTTTATTTATTATGGGTAGTATGAAATATATAATTGTGTGTGATTGATATCACGTGAGTGTAATGAGTTCATAGATTAAGAGAGTATTTTGACCTCAATAATATAATTAATTATTTTATTGATACTGAAAAATAGTGTTTGTAATCATAATCCCATAATAATGAACTATATAAAATATTGTTGTGTTTTATTTATTTTATCAATTTATATGCTTCTGTGATTACAACAAAAGTAATTTTTAGAATAATAATTAAAGTTGTAAAGCCATCACTGAGGATATAAAAAGATTAATTAGCATCTTTAACTTTGGCATGATGCATATTGAAGCGTGGCTAATGAGATTTGGACAATCATCTTATCTTAATCGTAATTAATGCTCATCTTCATAATATGGTTAAAGGCATCTAATAGAAAAGGGGTATATTATTGTTTGCCAGTATGGATGATGTTAACGCCAAGAAAAGATAAGTCTATCTAAATATGAAAAGTCGGGATAAATTTTTAACAACAATGGAAATTAATTAAAACATAATAATAATAATAGGACACGCAAATCCTTCTTTCTAGACACACAAATCCTTCAAAAAAAAAAAAAAACTCTATCTGTTTTTTAATAAATGTCATTTAAGATTTTTGCACATATATTTATAATTGTATTTAATAAGTGTTATTACATATTAAAAAAATTATGTTACTTTCAATTAATTATTTTTATAAATTATTGTGCACTCTAAAAAAAATAATTATTATGAAAGAGAAAATGATAGAGTTGAAAAAAATTAATTAATATTTATTGATAATTATAAAATGTCAAATATTATGAAACAAAAATTTTCCTCTAAAATGACATCTATTTTGGATTGAATGACTTATATGTCTATAAGTCTATGCTTTAAGATTAATAAGCCAAATAGGTTATGAATCGTTTCTTTCAAAGAGTAAGACCATGAATTTTTGGCATCTAGTTTTATCAACCATCACAAAATCAGAACTGTGTGATAAGCTAGGACAATATTTTATTACGATAACTTCATGGAGCTATCTGGTGTAAACCTTACAGGTTAATTAAGAACTCATCGTGTTCGCAATTTGCACCACCTACTCTATTAATTCTCTTTCTCAGCTTTGGAATAAATATAATTAATTATATTTTGTAATATTTGAATTATTAAATTCAAAATTAATAATTAAGATTTACCTTTAAAGAGTAATAATTTTTTTAAAAAAAATTGGAAATTTACTTTTCAATAAAATTTTAACTAAATTATATAAAAACAAATTGTCAGATTTTACAGATAAGACTGATGAAGTTTATTGGAATATAAAATGATTTCACCCTCATAAAAGATAAGTGGAAAATTTTAAAAAAAAATACTTAACACTTATATAATTTTAAGAAATTATAAAATAATAGATAAACAACAACTGAAAAAAGTATATATGAAAAAGAGATATTTCCTGTAGTTCAACAATTCTATAATGATTTACCATTATGTTAATTAAAGTTTGGAGCAGCTTCAAAAAATATTAATTATTGTATATCAATGTTTGTACGGACATGGGAAAGCAATTAGAGATAGGATGGGTTCGAAAGCATTTTTATCTGTATTTATTTGTTTTAGGGATAGACAAGGTGAAAAGCAAAGTCAATCATTGCAGACCCCTTAATTGATCTGTTTTCTATTCTCCAAGAAGAGAAAATGGGATTGACACTTCCTTTTTATCCCTTCCCCACGAAAGGAAAATAAAGTATATTATCTTCAAAGGGAGGGACTTACCGGGAATCTGTGCGACACAAACACAGGCTTTATAACCACTAGAACCCGTTTTCTTTTTTTAAGAAATTATTTCTTTTGGGTTAGATTTAATTCGATTGTGTGTGCCTGCCTGTTTTTGTTGGTGTCTGAGAGAAAATAATATATGCTCAGAGATGATTAGGCTTATCCTTGTTAATGGGCATTTTCTGATTATAACACAGAGATTTGTCAATCGGTATCTTCCATTTTTAATAATGAAAGATATTAGGTATTGTTAATTAAAGACGCATGTACTTAGATTAGATTAGATTTTATTTTGTTTATTAATAACGCAAACACACACAATTAGATAAGATTAGGTTAGATTACAAACAAAGAAAAAAAATAGAATCTTTGATTTAATTATGTTAAATATTTTTAAATAGTAAAATTCTAATCCTAATTGAAAAAGTAATAACTATTTAAGTTTTTTTATATTATCATCATTTGGTAATATAAAAACCAAACAATCAAAATCCATCAGCTATGCAAATCTCTCATTTTGAAAGTTTTAAAATCCTATTTAGCATGCATAATATCTTCAAAATTCATTATTTTTAATGAATGATAAATTATTATAATATTTTTTATTTCACAATTCTCCATGTTAAACCATCATTTTATTAAATTTCATGATCATGAAATCTTCAAAATTCATGAATTTCACAATCGATAAATTCAAAACTCAAATTTTAATTAAATTTATAAATTTCAAAAATTCTGTCTAATCGAAGCCATGTAAAAAAATAATAATAATAAGTGAGCATATGGCAAACAAATTCGAATAAATTTTTATGGGATACTTATTTTTTCCCCTTATGATAGTGCAGAATTTTGTCAAGCTATGCAATTGCTTCACTGTAACACGACTGAAAGAGCAAGTGACTTGAATTACAAACAGCGGTCCAATGGATTGCAGCTTGAGAATAAAAAAAAAAAGGTTAAAAACATGCCCCTCTATTTTTGGGACTTAGATTATAATTTTGGAAAATTAGTCAACCTCACACTTTTGTTACGTTACATAATTTGAACAAAGAAGGGATGAACAAAGAAGGGGCTGGCGTGCTTTACATACTCAGATGAAATTGACAGTTTTTGACCAAAATCTAAAGCACATTTCCTTGATATTCATTCCCTTGTCAAGTGGGTGGGACCAAAGCCGCCCACATGATTTTTCAGATTTTATGTATCTTAATCTTGCCACTTTAGCCACATTACCTATCAGATTTTTTTGGAGTGAGGTTTAATTGCAATCCTTAGTTGGTAGATCGAGTTTAAAATTGATTTTAAAATTGAATAATTTTCATGATGTTTGATTTTAGATTATTTGAATTATTTTTAAAGAGGCACAAAACATTTTTGGTAAAAATAAAAAATATAATCAAATAAATTAATTACTTAAACGGTGTATATGTTTTTCATATTTTTCTTTCACTTATTTTATTCGTGTTCTTCAAAATCAAAATAAGATTAAGAAAATAAAATAAAAAGCAAAGAAAAGAGGGACTTTTTATTTAAGAATCATAATAAAATCAAGAAAACAAAAACAATAGAAAAAAAAAATGAAACATCATATCGTGAAAATAAGAATAAAAAAAATTAATTCAATAACCAGAACAAGCTTTGTTCCTCTCCTACATTTAAAACAAATTTAATTCTAAAATCCCTATAATACTCAAATTCCTCAGCCTTAAACTCTATTCCCAATTTCTAAATTTCTGTTCATCTTCAATATATGCTCCACTTGCTCACGGAAAATAATTTTGAACTGTCATAGTCCTCAATTTTTGCCACAACTATATTGCTGAAAATCAAAATCATAAATAAAAAAATAACTCATAAATAAAATTGTATACAAATTTAAACATTTACCATGATACAAAATTGAACAAAAGAATAAAAAAGATTTAAACTTGCTTATATTCTTGACCATGACTTCAGAGATGTCTATTGCTTTATAGTTTTTACTTAATAATCTGTTATGTTGTTTTTTCGATGTCTCATTCTACAATATCAAGCAATAGTTTTTTTTTTTTTTTTTGTTCTTTATCAGATGATTCAGTAGATATCTTTTTTGAAGAACATGAAGTTTATTCCATAGTTTTTCTCAACTTTCTATATTATTAATAATATCAAATAATGCAAAAATCCATTTAGATTTATAGAAGACCTCATTATCTTAAACAAAATTTAAAACTAAAATTCCCTCTTTTTTCCCTTTGCTCTTTATCATGGATATACTTGCCAGTAGCAGAAGAAACCATGGTGTGGTGGTGGGAAAAAAATTCAAAAGGTTTAAGAAGAAAATAAGTTTTAATTATGAAGAAGATAATTGAAGAAAATGAATTTTAATTAAAAAATGTTTATTTTTTAATTTAAATATTCCAACTTTAGTACGTTCTTTTAGCAATGTATATTACTCATGATACTGGTGACAAATAGGTCGGGTGGGATCGAATCAAGTCAACTTTTGATTTTTTTTTTCGTAGATTCAAATTAGATTACTTTGAATCACTATCAGATTAGTTTATTATATTAAGATACATAAAAGAATTCGAGTCATTTTGTAAGTTGTAAGTTGAGTCATTTTTGTTTTAAATTTTGAAGAATAAAAAATATATATTATTTTGATTTTAACTTATTTATTAATTTAAATTAAGTGAATTAATATCAAGTTAATTTGGATTAATTCATGAACTAGGTTAGGTTAGATTAGATGTGTATCTCCTTCCATTCAATGTTAGATTATTTTAAATGAATTTAAATCAAGAAAAAAATTACCACTTAATAGAGCTTATTTAGATTGATTTTTAAATAATTTTGAACTTGACATAATAATTGAGAAGCCAAATTAAATTTACTCTTTGTTTTTAACATGCGTTTATGAAAGGATGAGAAAATTAAACTTGAGATATTCAAGTCTCATGGAAAATACACTGTCACCAGCAAAATTGAATGGAAAAACTAAATTCAACTGACCAAAACTTAAATTTGCTAATGTCATTACTCATTATCAGATTTAGTTAATTCTTAATTCCTTCTTTAAAATAACGTATATACACAGGCTGCCTGGTACATATTATTATACCCTGGTAGTATTACTCAAACTTTATTAAGAAAGGATATTAATCATACGACAAAAGTGCTTTCGAATTTTTTTTTTTTTTAGTTAAAGGCTCATTGTGTGATGGACTACATGATGAAAGCTAATATTTTATTTTTTAAGGAGATTTTGGGCATTGTCGAATATATTTATTTGAATTGAATTAAACATGATAATTTTCCATAATGAAACCGAAGTGGCTATGAATATTAGTGTTTTTAACATAACATCCATTACATTCTAGTTATTTTCTCTTCCACTTTTCTCTCAAAATATATTTTTTTTAATATTTTGGGACTACCTTCGGTTAAATCATTAAATAATTTCATTATTTTTGTTACTATTTTATCTATTTTCATCTCAATAATACAAATATGTATTTATTTTTACAGTTTTTCTAATTTTTTACTTTTTTTTTTATAACTCTAATAAGAGTTTTTAATTATTCCTTCATGAAAGTTTAGTCTTTTTATATAAAGATTATTATTATTCAGTTATGAGATTGATTTATAATATTATTGAAAAAATTGATTAGTTTTTTGTAATAATTCAACTGGCTCATTTGAAGATAAAAATGTCAAGTTATGACTTCGTGTAACCTCCGAATGAAGCGTGCTTCTCACTTTTATACAAAATTTAATGTTCTGTCAATATAGTTATATTTCTACATAAAAAAATCTTTATTTTCTGGATCATATTTAACATATTCAATGCTAATATAATATAATATAAATTATAAACTTTAATTTTTTATATGTATTAATATTTTTGTATTTGATTTTCATAAACAAAAATTGTTTTCTTCCATCTAAAAAAAAATAAAGTGAAGTGTCCACAGAAATCTAACCAAACGTTTGAAATCCTGTCAAAAACAGAAAATAGGGCATATAGAATTCAAAGAGAGCTGTCATTTGATAGGACCTTGTTTTCCCCGTGCTAAAATTTGGCACCCACAAAATTAGGAAAGAAGCAATGAATTCCTTTTTTGTTTGGACGTTGTATTTTATTTGATCAAAATTTCAATTAGTTATGGTCATAAAGGTCAGGATCATCAATCACAACCATCCATATTGTGGATTTTTTCCCAATTAAATTTGGCCATTTTTATTCTTTGCGTAAAATATAGAAAGGGGATGACTCTGATGGTGACTGTGATTGTCCATTTTCTAATTTCTAGACTATATCTCTGACTATTAGTTGCTAAGAAAATGCAGAGAATCAAGCAACTGAAATAATGGGGTGGTTCCATAACATGTCTATCTTCACATACCATGTGCATTAATTTTTTTTCTCCCCTGGTTCTGATCCTATATGACAGTATTCAGCAAAGGAAAATTTTTTATGTTTCTCTTTATACTATCTTTCTTTTTACAACCATTCTTTATTTAAAATTTTCCTTCCACAACCTCATCTTTTCTTTTTCTATCTTTTTAATTTTTATAACTCCTTTTTTCAATCACAAAAAGTTTCTATAACCACTATTCAATTATACAACCCTTTTTCATACAACCAAACCAATAAAAAAAAAACACTCAAGAATACCAAACAATAGAAAAAACCAAAACGTATTAGAGAAACCAAAGAATGGTGAGCATATTCTTTGTCATACAAGCACATATTTCACTTAGATTCACATATTTAATAACTCAAATAAATTAAACTAATTTCTTGTGAGTAGATGAGAATTCATCTTGATATTACTAACCGAAAGAAGGGAGTATACAAATAATGCAAATAGGAGACATGAATTAGAGCTAGACATGAGAGTAGTGTGTATATAGACAGAAAAATATATTATCAGTTAAGAAAAAATTATGAACAAAGAAATATACAGTCAAAAAATTTTTTTTCTTACATGCTTTTTTTCTTTTTTAATGCTTGTGCTATTAATTTTCAAGCTTTTTCTACCTCCATTAACTAATTCTCCTTTCAAAAAAAAAAAAAAATTAGGGCCTCAAATAATAGTATGCAAAAAAAAAATATGAAATTAGATATAAAGGAATTGTACATAAATAGTAAGGGTGAAAAATGTAATTTACTTAAAATATAAATAATTTAATTTATCAAATTTTATGTTAAGTATAAAGAGGGAATTAAGGGTTGTAAATGGAATTCTCCTTCAACAAATGAAGTGACGAGGCGTGAAAAAGGCATATGTGGGCCTGGATAAGGAATACAGAAAGTGTTATTTGGTTGATGCTATGCTTCCCGTTAGTACATATTTCTTCGACGTGCTGCCTAAGAAAGTTTTTTCGTAGCTGTTTCATGATTCGAATGGAGTCAGTTGTAAATCGTATTTGCTTAAGATAGTCTGAGGTCTTCCCAAAAAAAAGTCTTGGGCTATTTTCATATGGCATAATACAGAAGTGAACCAGATTTTTTTTTTTTTTAAGAAAAAAAATCAGCGTTTTTCAGTGCATCGAATTTGTATATTACCCCAATTCCCTATTTTGGAATAATAAATATCTCTTCTTGATAATGGTGAAAGCATTCGTAGCTTGCAAATTTAATATGGGTCTGGCGCCTAATGGCTCAGTTTGTTGACTCGTAGTGCATTTTCCTTTTAGTATTTCCCAAATAATAAATCAAGTGCGTTATAATTACAAGCATAAAACTGTACATTTTCTTACGTTGGGAGCAAAAAGGACAGTTATATGACATGACCTTAATTTGATCTTCACCTCCTACAATAAGATTTTTTTCCCCCCTCAAATGGTCCAAATACCAGATCTTTGCATCAATCAAAAACTGAATCCTCTTATTAGGACGGAAATTTTACCCTCACATTAACATCAGCTATGACACATTCAGTTCCAGGAAATCATGGTGTTCTTGGATTCTAAAGTAGTGACCCACCGCGGGGTTCTAGTTCTACTGTAATTTAGCGTTCTTTCTGAGTTGGTACCCCTCATTCTGCCCCCTAACAAGAGGGTACAGAGTCGTCACCCTGCGCAAAGGAATTAACTTATTTGCACCTCAAAAGCCAATCTCAGCTTTGGCTAGTGGTCAACTTGTAGCCTTGATGGACATTATCGAGATGTTTCTCCACCAATTCTCTAACTTCCGCATCCTATCGTGATAAGCACAATATTTTGATTGGCCTCATAACTGATGAGAAATGGGAACGCCTCAAACTCACTTGATAAGAGCTATTAATAGTGTAATCCCAATAAACAAAAACCCTTATTTGCATTTACGTAAGTTGTAGCAATGAACCAGGCAAGGTTGCTCTACCGCATACAAATTTATGGTCTGGTTGGCTGGTCCTAGCTTGATAGAGATCTAAAACAAACCCTATCCCAAGTGTCATTCCATCAGCTTTGCCCACTCTTTTAAAGCTACGCCAATTTTATGGCAAAATACAGGAAATTTTTTAAGATTCCAGTCAACCTAAATATGATGATTCCATAAGTTCTAGGCGTCTCTGCTAAAATTTGACACCCTCGCTAATTGACAGCAATATATAGAGCTAAGGAACTCTTAAATGCTTGAGCAATACTATAATTGTGTAATTAAGGGTGTACAGTTAGGCCCTGATAAAATATACAAGCACCTTGAGTCGATGAAAAGTCATGAACACTGAATTTTTTTCCACATGAGATATTTCCAGTGCAAAACAGCTTTTTCATTGTATATCCGACTCAGAGTTGGTCCAACTACCAGCACCTACTATGTGCTACTTCTTACCCACGAAATGACTTACAGACAATATAAAAGAAAGGATTAGCAATAAAAAATGAAAAAAATAAATTGTAAAGCAACTTCTGTGACTAAAAGTGAACCTCTACTTTTTTCTTTTTTTGTTTTTTCCTCCCATTAGGGGGCAGGGGTGTTTTAGAGTGGGAGAGGATTGAACTTCCACCACTTCACCGATAGCTTCGGTAGGCAGGGCTGTACATACAGCTTTCAGCAAACTTCACCAAATTTTTGGGTTGAGGGAGGCGAGTGGCCAAACCTGTAAACAAGTTGCAAGAGTAAAATATGAATGTCGCATGTTGAGATCTTCATATGCTGATACTTCATGAACAAATGTTAAGGACTAACCAAGTTCATAGGCTTTAGCAGCCACATTGGCAGCAATTTGTGCTGAAATCTTTCTGATGTTTGTGAATGGTGGGTATATTAGTCCCTTGTCAAAGTTCTCCTGCGTCACTTGTGCAGCCAAAGCTTCCGCTGCACCAAGGAAATATGCAAAATCATAGAAAATTGAAATAGTTAAAATTGTAGGTGCAGTACTTCCATAATATCTTCTAAAATACCACAACTGGAAGAGAGTGAAAGACAAGAATTATAGCCCAAAAACAATAGCTGCCATTTTAGGTCCTTGAAGCTCTATCTTGCAAGTTCTACTTTTAGATGTGTCAATATCCTAACTCAGAATGATTATATGTAATATCATTCATTTAGATACTCTCAAGTCAGAGCAAGACCAGCTGATTCTAAATGATGATAGGAGACTATACATACAGTTAGTTGAAAGTCAAATGTTCCCTACAACCTTTCTATATCATCAATGCAAGTAAAATACTAAAATATTCATTCTTTGTTCACTTACATGCTGCCAGAAGCATATCGTCATGGACACGAATTGCGCCAGACATTATTAAACCCAGACCAAATCCAGGGAAGATATATGCATTGTTAGCCTGAATGACAAGGAGAAAAAAAAAAAACTAAAATCAATACCCAAAATATCAAATGTCAACTTTTAGAACAATTAAAAATTCTTGAGACTTCGTACCTGACCAGGCACATGAGTTTTCCCCTCATATTCAACAGGTGCAAATGGGCTTCCACTAGCAAAAATGGCACGGCCCTGAAAGTAACAAAGCTAGAGAACTCAGACCTGATTGACAGATCATACAGTGGTTCTATAAGGGCGTATATCAAGCAAAATCATACACAATGGTTTTGTTATGGGAAAAAGTGCTGTGATATGTTGCATTACCTTACTCCATGTGTAAGCTTCATCAGCAGTACATTCAGACTGTGAAGTTGGGTTGGAAAGAGCAAGAATTATAGGTCTCTGCATGTGTTCAGGCAAATTATGGTTATTTTCTGTCTTCCAGCACTAAATAAGACGGACAGGTAGAACATGAAAGGCAGGACATACCTCATTGAAGGAGGCCATAGCCTCAACAACTTCTTGAGTAAATGTTCTTCCTACTCCAGATGTCCCAATCAA
Source organism: Omphalea diandra (assembly GCA_949677035.1). Lineage (NCBI taxonomy): Eukaryota > Viridiplantae > Streptophyta > Magnoliopsida > Malpighiales > Euphorbiaceae > Omphalea > Omphalea diandra. The sequence continues at coordinate 1,790 of CATIWR010120515.1, read as the reverse complement.
TACAGTAGGCTTAATGTCCTGATGAAAGATAAGAAAAATCAAGAGAATTCAAGAAGACATTTTTGTTTTCAGCTGCAATGGGGGTGATAAAAGAGAGAATGTACATTGACAGTATCCAGAAGTGTCTTTATAGGTTCATGGTCATGAGCCCAGGGCTTCTTGAAATGTTGGAGTGAATCCATACGGGAACTAACAATCAATCCCTGCAAAGTAATTGGTGCGCAAATTTATAGCTGATAAAATGAAACAGATTGAGAAGCTAATAGTAGTTCCCCTTCAATCAGCTATAATCAGAAGACTACCTTTGAGTCCACAAGCCAAATATTCTTGCGAGTCTCTTCGACTGGCTTGTTTGTCTGCACAAATAAAACAAGATTTATAATTGTCCAGATCCATTTGACGTCCAATATCTTTATAATCATATCCATGGGAAACCGAAAAAAAAAAAAAAAAGTTACATGTAAAAAGAAATGTGATGACAGCAGACCTGCTTGGACATCTCAAGGGCGATGAGTTCAGCAATTCCAGTGCCAGCCTGTGATCAGCACGCAATGGGACATAACAAATAAGTAGCAGAAAAATAAAATTAGAAGATGAAGAGTAGGGTTGAAAAATGGAGCAAGTTAGGCTAACAAGTTACACAACCATCATATTTGATGAGGCTAAAAAAGGTAAATATGCTGGCATAATGTAAGACAAGCAATCTTTTTCCCTCTTAGATTACATACTCGCGAACTTGTATGATGCAAATCTTATATATATATATATATATATATATATATAAGCAGGCCAAATGTTCCCAAAACTTGCCAAGTAGCATTCTAAGTATATATCAAGTGGCATCTCTCCTTCAAATGATATCCCATCCTAAGATTTCACGCCATAAATTATATGATTGAATTAATTCACATATATTAATTAAATACTATAATAAATTACATGCTATTAATGATCATTATTTAAAACTTATTGATAGTTACAATATTTAAAATATTACGTTAATGACAAATGCATTTATTTACAAGTAATCTAAATAGCACAGAAACGGAAAACGCTGAAAATAGACATGGGCAAACAGTATTTTTTAAAAATATAAGAAACAAAACATCAGAGAAACGTGTAAATATAAAAAAATATAGGGACATATTTATAAATATTTTTTTACATATAATAAATATTAAAACAACTAATTATGAGATCATATAAAAAATAATATTAAAGATAATTATCTAAATTAATATTAACTATAATGAGATGACAACAATCAATTAAATATTTAAAAATAAATATTAATTGTTCATAAGTTCCATAACTAATATTAATAGTAGAAAAGAAAAGTGTTTCTAAAGTAAAAACGCATTTCTTAATTTTTTAAAATTGCAAAAATGTGTCCGAAACATTTTGGGAGAGTTTCCTGAAAAGAAACGTTTCCAAGAGTTTCCATGCATCATAGTAATGCATTTATTTATATTTTAATGTTTAGTGTGAATATGAAAAATATTGAGTCTTTAATCAATTATAAAATTTAATGATATTTATACCATATTTATTAATAAAAACTCTATATATAATACAAATTTTATGAAAAAAACTATAGTAACTTATCCTCTCTCATTTTTTATTTTACAATTTGTGTTTTGATTTTCTATTTTCACCAAATACTTAATTTCGAACATCATAAAGTTTTATCACCTTTTTTTGGTTCTCATATTCATAATGAATTAAAATTAGTTACTTATTTTAATTATTTTTTTCCATTTTTAATAGGAGATGATTTACAAAAAAAAAAA
>CATIWR010120505.1:0-47737 GCA_949677035.1 Omphalea diandra | reverse complement strand
ATATATATATATATATATATATATATATATATATATATATATAAAGAGATAAAAATAATAAAGAAGGGTCATGAGAAAGTTTTTAATGATGTTATGCGACTTTAGTACTACATCCTTAATAAATGAGTTAATGCATACCACTTGGAAATGATTGTTAAATATGGAATAATAACTTATGCTACATAATAAATTGAGTACAGTTAGATAAAAAAAATTGAAAGGGGATGTCACATTTATGTTCAATGATGTATATGTTATAACAGTTAGAAAGGAAAAAGAAAATAACAAATTAGTTGGTGAGTTTATACTCCCCAATTATGATATAATCATTGAAAAATTAAATGGCTATAACATAATGTAAGAAAGTGTTTTTGTGAAATATTGGAATTTAGTTTAGCTTAAATCCATACCTCTTATTTGTATTATCCTAAGAATCTAAAGTGGGGGCAAATGAAAGTTAGAAATATTTATGAGCGAATAAGTATAAGTTTTAGATTCAAGATATCATAGATTTTAGAAATGGGCTTTTTAATTATGAGTGATTATGCTTATTATGGATTTTGGAAGCTTTAAACCTTTCCATTCCCTAGTTTCGGTGCTAGCCTAAAATCTAGGCCATGATAACACGGTTTTTGCTAAAGCCCAAAACAAATCAAATGTTTTGTCTTTAGCCAAAACAATTCCTTGCCTCCCTTACTTATTTATTTATTTTTTTGCTCCTTTCCCTTTTGTAAATTCATTTCTTATTTTTGTAAAATAATAATAAGGTAATAATATTAAAAAAAGGACAAAAACTCTTATAATTAAAATCTAACTATATAAAATCTTAAATTTCATAAAATAAAATTATTCCTGCATAATAAATTAATTTTTGTACAATATATAAATTAAGTTAAAATAATTAATACTCTAAAATATAAATATAATATATTTACTTAAATAGATTAATATTAAATTTACTTAAATTAAATAATAAATCATCCATAAATTTTTACTTCTCATAACATAAAATATATCTCAAAAATAATTTAATTTCTCAAAATTAATAAAAATTCTTCTCACATAAATAGCTTAATTTGTCATAATTAACTACTTTAAATTAAATCATTTCACATAATATTCATAATTAAATCAACTTAATCAATAACTTAAATAAATGAATATCATTATCTTCTTTATATTAAATTCTTTAAATATTTACTTAATATAATACATTGTCATATTAATATTAAAATTACATAAATAATAAACTCATATTACCATAAATAAATTTCCATTTAATTTTGTAAATCTAAATTAGTTCATACTTAAATAAATTAATTTCTTAAAAAAATTAAATATCATCACATATTTATCTAAATTAAATTTCTTAAATATAAAATATTCACTAAACATAACTCTTTGAACATAATTCATAATAAATAAGATAACTTTAATTAACTTAATAATCTCATTAATATAAAATCATTTCTCTTTGAAATACTAATTTGTACATTAAATAATCATCTTAAATATATTAAACATGTTTGATCATCATTAAATCATTATAATTCATAATTATATAAATAAAAATTAAGGAAAATTATACTTAAATTAGCTATGGTTGCTAGAATTTCCCAAAACATGAGTCTAAATGTTATAAAATGCCTTCTTACTAAAATTCATCCTCTAATTTTCATATCACTATCACATGTGCCTTAACATCCCTTTCTTATCCTATCCTTATCATTATTGGATCATAAACGATATAAGTTAACTTATGTTTACTCCTAAGGACCTTTTAAGATAATACGAAATTAAAATCACTAAAAATTACTTAAAATTTTGTTGTGTAGCTATAAAATTATTTAAATTATTTATTAGCTTTAATTTAAAACATCGAGATAACTAGTATTGATTATGGGAGGCCAATCCATGAGCATGATCAAGAAATCCTTATGGCTTCTTTAAAAATAATCCTTCCTTTCTCTAGTTGATCTATTAAAGAAATATGAGTCGAAACTTTATATATAACTTTATCTCTTAATTCTAACATTCTCTTTCCATCTTATCGTATCATACTTAATCATTATTATGCTTCCATTCTCTTTTTACTATTCCTTTCTCCATTCATATATCATCATTTTTGAAAATTTATCCAAATTTTGGTAGTGTTTTCTATATTTTGGACTAGTCCTGTTAAAAAAAAAACATATATAATATAATCACAGTCCTAAGGGAATCAACTATTAACATAAATAATCAATTGCTCTTCTAGGCTTGCATTTTAATCATCACCATGATATCATCATATTCTTGCATACATACAAACAATCATGTAATAACATAATCTTATCATAAAATGTTTCAGTGTTAGGCTGCACTAAAATGTAAAGTGTACTTGAATTTCATGAATTCAAGCATAATTATCTATACATCAACTATACAATCTTAGTGTATAAAGCTACACATCATTGACAAACATAACATATCTACACTAAATGTGCAATTCTAACTCAAGTGAAGACTGATAAGAGGAGAAAAAATCTTAGATCTCTGCATGTCAGAACTAAATATCGTTATATATTTCTCAACATGTATATCTTCTCTCATCTTTGTCTATCTCTTTCTAACTTAAAGGTCCAATCATATAAACCTTTGCTCATAATTATTTGTACATAAATTATACAAACTTAGTATGTAAAGCTCTGCATGTGACATTCCATTTCAAAATTTTTTGTTTATTTAACTTTACTTAGTTTTTTAGGAAGCTTTTGTAATTAATCCATATTTAACAATTAGTTCCAAGCATGAGTATTAACTCATCCATAGAGTATGAAGTACTAAAGTGTCATAACATCATTAAAATTCTCTTATGTCCCATTAATCCATCTTCATTTGTTTGAACATTACATATCTTATTTTATAAACTAGCAAAACATGTGTGGCTAAAAAAACAAAACATTAAAGACTGCATACTAGCCCAATCTCAATCAAACTACTAGACAATAACTTTAAAATGTAGATTGGATGCAATCTTTAATATACTTCTCATAAAACAAAATTAAATGCAAATGAATGAGTTTTCATACATAATAAGTAAATAATCAAGGATACTTAAATCGCAAATAGTATAACAAACATTTAAATATAAATAACCCATTACCCATATATGCATGTAATAAAGAATTTCTAATCTTTATTGCCACGTAGGCTATCACGTGTTATTGCCACACAAGTTATAGGATATAATTGCCACATAGGCTATCATATGTTGCTACCACATAAGCTCTCTTATGTTGGTGCCGCATAGGCTATAGGTGATCATAGCTACACAGGTTATCAAATATTATTACCATATAGGCTATCATATATTATTGTTGCACAAGTTGTAGATATCATTGCCACACAAGCTATCATATGTTGTCCCCACACATGCTATAAGATATCTTTGAGACAAACTATCAAATGTTATTGCCATACGTACTATTATATGTCGTCATCACACATGCTATAAAAAAGTTGTTGTTTGCTTAAAGAATATTGAATAATAATTTATCATGAATTCATTTATAGACCAACAAAATTCTAGCAATACAATGACTAATAACAATACCATCAACCTTGACAAATAATATCACAATATACTTTCATTCTTAAGCCATAATTGATCAACATCTCATTAAAATAAATAATTCAAAATTTAACAATCCTTTTATTCAAATGTTCATCAACATCATCTCATTAAATGACATTCCAATCCATAGAATTTAAGTTTATGGCTTTGAATAAATCACATGTTTAAGCACTATTAGCTATTTACTTACCTCGTACTTCAAATTTTTAAGTCATGGATGGTCCCAGCTTATTCAAAATATTATCTTCAATACCTCAAGGACCTATTTCAATACATTAATTCAATCCATGATGATAAAGTAAAATTTTTATGTCATTATGCATATATGCTCTAGTAAAATATCATGACCTTGGTAGACTATTTCTATAATTACTTTTGCCTTAAAAATCTAAATAACTTGATTCTTTTTCTTAAAATAGACATACATGGGTATAACATATCCAAAATTTCGCCTAAATATGCATACACAATTTATGGTAAATTTTATAAATTTACCTTATTCTTAGTGCAATTATATGCTAAACAATCCCATAAACATAATCATATCTCAAAACGTAGAAGTCTAATTGGAAAATTAATTTAAAGACAATTATTTAACGTATAAATAAAAATTTTTAATGTTTTACACATGCTTTAACTTAGCTTCTATGTTCCTAATGAAATGATCAATCTTAGACTTTATATGCATGAGCAGGTTCGAGATCAATGCCAATCAAGAAATAGCTATAAGTGAAAACCCCTCAAGAAATCGATGATAATACCCATCTAGTCCTAAGAAACTTCAAACTTCTGCAATATTCTTTGGGGTTTTCCTTTTGACTATTGCTTTAATTTTGTTTGGATCCACCTCTATGTCCTAAAAATACCACATGGTCAATCCAGAACTCACACTTGTTCAATTTAGCAAATAACTATTTTTTTCTCAAAATTTCCAACACAATCCTTAAGTTTTGTTCATGCTCCTCTTTGCTCATTGAATACACTAGTATGTCATCAATGAACACAATTACAAATTTGTCTAAGTAAGGGTAGAACACTTTGTTCATAAGAGCCATAAACGCAGCTGGGGCATTAGTCAAACCAAATGGCATCACCAAAAATTCATAATGCCCATACCTGGTTTGAAAAATTGTCTATGGTATATATGGGTTCGAAATTTTGAGCTGATAATATCTTGATTTTATGTCAATTTTAGAAAACACTCGTGCTTCTTGCAACTAGTTAAACATATCATATATCCTTTGTAAAGGATACTTATTCTTCATAATAACCTAATTTAACTGCCTGTAATCAACACAAAGCCTCATTGTCCCATCTTTCTTTTTAACAAATAATACTAGAGCACCCCAAGGTGACACATTTGGTCTAATGAATTGCTTTTCAGTAGTTCCTGCAATTGGATCTTTAATTCTCTTAACTCAGCTGGAGCCATCCTATACGGTGGAATGGTTATCAGTGCAGTTCATTGGACTAACTCAATTGTAAATTCTATCTCCCTATCAAGTGGCAAACTAATTAAGTTAGCTAGGAACACATCTGGAAACTCATTCACCATGAAAATATTCTTAGGTAATTCATTTGTTAACCTTGTGTCTACCATATGTACCAAATAAGCCTCACAACCACTTTTAATCATGCAAAAGCCTGGATAGCAGAAACTAGACACATAGGTACATTTTGCCTTTCCCCTTGAAACACAATCCTTATATGATTTGGAGATTCTATAACAACTTCCTTAGTAAAATAATTCACTATTGCATGATATTTGGACAACCAATCCATACCTAGTATCACATCAAATTCACATAATGGCAACAATACTATATCAATATTCAACGCAACATCATTAATGTGAATCACATTATCATGACATACGTTATCCATAATCATCACATCTCTCAAAGGAGTATTAACACATAGATTAAAACCTAAATGTTGATGCTTCCTACATAATTATGATGCCATGTTCAATGAAATAAATGAATGTGTGGAGGCAAGATCAATTAATGCATCACTTTTAAATCATGGAGAAAAAGTCTACCAGTGAGTGCTTTTGGAGTAGCAACAGCTTATTGCCTAGTCATGATAAATACTATGGCCTGTGTTGGGGGTCTAAAACTCTGACCTTCTGATATGCTCATACCTTGGCCAATTGTGGTTGTTCTACCTCTGCCTTTGCCCCTGCCAAATGATTTTCAACTCCACTTGCCTTTGAAACTTCAATTGTGGACTATGATGTAGCTCTGCCTTTGCCTCTGCCGCCCTCTGACATTTTAGATCTTATAGGACAATCTCAAAGCATATGATCAAAAGACCCATAAAAGTAGCACCCCTAATCAATTTCTATATTCACCCACATGCTGCCAGCCACAATGTACACATGAGGATCATTATTGCATAGCTTGGCCTTGACCTCTTCCTGCATATGATGAAACTCCTAATCCTCTACCTCTATAGCTAGTGTAACCATCCCTAGCACTGGACTGTGATGGCATATAATCTCCATGTTTTCCTTTCTTTCTGTTAAAATCAACCATAAACTCAATAGGCCCTTTTTTTTACTCGTTGCTCTATCCTTTCTTTTTCTAATCTTTCCACCAATCATATGCATCCCCCTATAATAGTGACACTGCATAATCAAACTTTTCTTCTAGTGTGCATTTGATCAAATTCAAAATTCTCTGTATTCTTTTTAGCCATGTCTCTACCACTGATAGATCTGTGATACCACTGAAGTCCACTGCACCCTATTTTTTAAAATTGTCATATCTTCTTTCTCTTTGAATTTCTAGAACTTGCACTATTGGTTTACCAATTTTATGTTGTGGTTTCCCCTGAGATATGTGTTATGCATCAGAATGTGTAAGAGATCTAACTGTGTCCGTAGGTTGTTCTCTTAATGGTTAGCATGATGCCTCTATGGAATGTAAATCATCTAACTCCTCTCTCCTTGGTGAGCCATGGGTATTACCATGACTTCCCTCTGCTAATGCCCTATGGGCATAAAAGACTATGTCATATGATAATGCATAATAGTGCAAATATCATATCATGTCCATATGTATGTCCATATGGAATCTATCCCTACTCTGATACCAAAAACTGTAACAACCATGTTCATTTACAATTCATGGCATCCATGTCCGAAAATACATATGCATAAAGGTGTTATTCATCATATATACACAACCCAACATGCATTTCATGTACATATATGTTAAGTAATGTTAAAGCTAGTGACTATAAATAATTTCTATCTAGATATGTGTATGTGACACAGGGAGAGAGAAAGTTGGAATTCAGTCGATGACCTGTGGTCCATGAGTCTTTAAGCAAAACTTTATGCACCAAGGTATCCAAACCCTATGCTTCAGTATCTGAAAAATATAATTATGATTTGGTGAGTCACAACTCAATGAATAAAAAACAATAATCAAATTCATATGGCATAACTAATAATCAAATATCATCAGGATACATTACAAATACAACAATTAACTATGCAAGTGCAACAGATTAATTTTTATCGTGACCTTGCAAGGCAAACACTGCTCCCAAGAATTCATGTGATTCAAGTGACATTTGATTTTGCTGGCCAGTATATAATAAGTGAATCATTTGATCAATAACATGTGCCAATGGGACATATTGGTCCATCTTCCATATGATTTGCAAGTGTTTGATAAGCCAATCACAATATCATTTTAGTTCCATATGTAAATGTTCATTCACATCAATGGTATACCAAGTAATCATTAAGACCATATAATTCTCACTTGACTTGTATCCACATGTACAATGTAACAATTAAATCACATATACATGTAATAGGACGTAATCATATCATAAAATTATCACACACACACATTAGAATCTAATTATGGTTTTTACTCACCTTTTGATGTGACCAACCTTTATGGTAGGTTTGGTTATCTCTTTAAGGCTTTCTCAAAGTGTTGAAATCCTAACATTTGATACATACATGATTATAAGCATGTAGAAATGACTATGAATACTTGGTATGCAACTATAGCATGATCCATGCAAGTGGACCTAGTGTTTATGCATATTTTCCTTATATGGCAGCTTGAGCTTGCTACACTCTCATAGAAATAACTATAAATATACTTATCTAAATGACTTCATTCTTTTTTTTTAAAAAAAACTAGACACATACTAATACAACATTCTCAAATTTTATATTAATGTAAGACATATAAAAAATGTGGTGAATTTTTGAATTTTGCCCTATTTCAATGTCATCTTAGTCTGAGTAGGTCTTACATTCTTACGTATATCTTCAATTTCACAAATCCAATTGCAAAATTGGTCTACAAAAATTTACAAAACACATAATGTTTTACTCATGATCTAATTCAGTCTATAAAGTCTCCAAAACAAATGACCAATCGCAAGGTGAGCAAGTTTTCAACATGGTGATAATCAGTCATGATTAAGGGGGCAATTTCTCAAATACCATGCTAAATTTGGCAAAAATAGTTTACATGCATGTATATCATAAATAAATATAAAACTTTTAAGTTTAACACATCACCAAATTCCAAATCTATGGCTATCAAATTCTTGGAAAACAAAATTAAAAGATAGGTGAGGATTTATCCAGATATAGGGTTAGTCCCAATAAATGAGCCATATCTCTTTCCACACAATAAATCAATCAAAACTATTTCATAAAAATTTATATGGGGAATAAAGCTACAAATTTCATATTTTGTACTTTCCCTAATTCCTCTTCTAGGGTTATGAAATAGTGGGTACAAAACTATGCTTTAATAATAAAACTAACACAATCAGCTCTTGTTCTCTTGAATTTCAACTTCCATTCAAGAGTTATATCTCAAATACTCCATAATTCTCACTAACCATTCATGATTAATATGCCATGAGGGGTTAATTTGATAAGAAGAAGATAAATTAGCTTACCTATTTTGCCAGAACCAGGAAACCTTAGGATTCCTTCTTAAGCAACTCACTCTTCTCCCTCTTCTTCTTCTTCTTCCTTCCTGTCTTTCTTCCTTAGCTCTCTATTTCTTCTACTATGTCTCATGCCTAAACTCTTTATTCTAATCCTAAAGGGTTAAAAATTCCACTTGTAAACCTATTGTAACAAAACAAAATCACAGTGTTGCATTCCTATTGGTTGCAAGTTCACTTTCCTCCTTTAGTCCCTATTTTTCACTCCTTAAGCACCTCCATTCATCCCCTAATCCCTAGATACTCCTTATACTTTAAAATAAGCTTTATAACACCATTTTTTATGTTGTTATAACATGCACACAACATAAGACAATTTGCCATGGAACTATACAAACATTACATATATTTTCAAGTGTCCCAAATGCAATGGTGCTTGTGTCATCATCGTGCTTATCCAATTCACATGTCTGAATGATCATTTATCTAATGCATATGTTCATGTGGGATTTCAAATCATTAATGCAATAAATATGTTCATGTCAATGAATGTGTATGGGGATGTTACAGGATGAGAAAGAATTTTATATCTCTACCCATCATAGATAAATATCTTTATATATTTATCAACATGTATGCCATCTTTTATTGGGCTAGGTTAGTCAAATCTCTATTTTGATGAATACATTGAAAGGTTTGAATACAAGTGTTAAGTGTTGTTCTTACAAAAAAAAAAAAAAAAGATCAAAATTAAGTGGAAAGTCAAATGGAAATGAAAAATCTCTAAGTCTCAAAACTAGCTTATAATTCTAACCTAAGACAAGAGGATCATGACCAAGAACCATATCATGATTGCTATTTAACTAGTAATGACTATTATCCATTAAAAGAATTAAAACTAAATCCTTCAGTTTGATTCCTTGATCTAAATCATAGTGGGCTAAAGATTGCACATTCAAAACTCTTTAAAAGAGTAACAACAGTTAGCCGAAAAAGCTTGTCGAAGTATGCCACACATCTATGGAGCCGTTTGGATATTTAAAAATTATGATATGATCTTGAAGTGCAACTGCAACTTGATTTCAAGATTGAACCAAAAGGTCTAGTATTTTTTGTGATGAATTTCATAGACCACTAATCCAGTGCTATCTTTGATTGCAACTGCACCTAATTGCGATCGAGACCTTTACAAGAAGTAAAGGGTTCCAACAGTTAGTTTCTAAAGAACCAACAATCAAATGCTATACGTCATTATTTGTTAGACACAATTGAATATCTTGACCATGAAAGGGTAATTCTCAACATCAAATGTGAATCATAATCGCAATTGCTCAATCTCAATCATGAAATCTATCTAATAAGCATGTAATGCAAAATTACTTATGCAATCTTAGAGATTTGCGCTTAGTTTCCTTAGTAATGACTCTTTTGGTGGTTGAAACCTATAAATACTCCATCAAACAACCTTAAATGCAAGAGAACTAACATTTATTATGCCCAAACTCTTGTAATTTGATTTTTTAATCCTCTCTCTCTTAATTACTTATGTATTTTATTTGTTGAGAGTATTAATTATTTGTAAAAGGTTGAGTGTTAGCCTTAAACACTAAGTTTTGAATTTAGAGTGAGCCTTAAGTGTAAAACTTTTGTAAGGTTGTGTGTTAGCCTTAAACATAAAGGGTAACTAGGGTTAGATGTGAGCTTAAACACTAATTTTTTCAATAGCTTATAAATACACAAAAAGAGTTAGCAAAATACCCAATTGGTGAATTAGGGTCTAGACATAAGATTGGTTAATACCTAAACCACTACAAATTTTTATTTATTGATTTTCTCTTTTCCTTTCCTCGAACTTTTAATTATTCTTTATTCCCTTCAAAATTTAAAATTTTCTATTAATTCAACCCCCTTTCTTAGTGCATAAGAGCCAACAAGTGGTATATGAGCTCAAGTCTCAAAACTAGCCTTAATTGCTTAAGTAAAGATAATGGCACATGAAGAGATCCATTCTCACTATAAGCCACACTTTGATGGATTCAATTATGTTCATTGGAAGTATAAGATGGAGGTCTATCTTAATAATGATATTGTTGATGTTTGGAATGTTGTAACAAATGAATGGAAACCACCTACCAAAATGGTAGATGGATTGAAATAACCACTCCCAATAGAAAAATGGGTCGAAGCCCATAGAAAAGCAAATAGAAAAAAAAAAGGGCAATGACAATCGTCCTTAGCACTTTCTTTGTAGATGAGTGTAATAGTGTGCAACATTATCATAGTTCCTATGGTATATGAAAAATTATTATGAAGGCACCATGCAAGTGAAGTTAAGAAGGTAGGCATGTATGTAATGAAATATGAGCTCTTCATAATGAAGGAAAATGAAAGCATCACTAACATGTCATTGTCAACAACATGAAGAAATATAGGAGACATGTTTCCAATCATGATGTCAGTACCAACACCCTTAAGGATCTTCCATTAGAGAAATTTAGTACTAGAGTGTGTAGTATTGAAGAATCCAATTAGGACATTGTAACATCCCTACCCACATTCATTGGACTTCTTACATGAACATATTCATTACATAAATGATTTGTTATCCCACATGAACATATGCAATAAATACATGATCATTTATATATATGAATTAGATAAGCATGATGATGACACTTGTACCATTGCACTTGGCACATTTAAACATATATGTAATGTTTGTATAGTTGCATGGTAAATTATCTTATGTTGTGTGCATGTTATAACATCATAAATAATGGTGTTTTAGAGCTTATTTAAAAGTATAAGGAGCTTATAGGGATTGAGAGAAGGATGGAGGTGATGAAGCATTGAACTAGAGGGAGTAAAGGGGAAAAGTGAACTTCCAACCAATGGAAGTGAAACACCATGATTTTGTCTTGTTGTAATAAGTTTACAAGTGGAATTTTTTATCATTTAGGATCATAATAGAGAGGTTAAATATGAGGGGCAATAAAAGAAAGAGAGAGCTAACGAAGAAAGAGAGAAAAGAATAAGAAGAAGAAAAGGAAAGGGAGAAGATTGAGCTACTTAAGAAGGAATCCTAAGCTTTTCTGGTTTTGGGAAAATAGGTAAATCAATTTATCTTCTTCCCACATGAAATTAATTCCTCATGACATGTTAATCATGCATGCTTAGTAAGAATTATGGAGTATATAAGGTAGAGCTCATGTATAAAAGTTAAAATTCAAGAGAAACAAAAGCTAATTATGTTGATTTTGTTGTGTGGAAAGAAATATGGCTCATTGATTGTGACTAACCCTGAAACTGATGAAACCTCATTAGTCTTATAATTCTATTTTATAAGAATTTGATGGCCATAGATTCAAAATTTGGTGGTGTGACAAACTTGAAAGTTGTATATTTATGTCTGATCTACATGGTTATGAAATATTGTTGCCAAATTTAACATGGTTGATGAGATATTGCACCTTCATCATGATTGATTGTCAATACATTGAAAACCTACTCACCTTGAGATTGGTCATTTGTTTTAGTGACTTTATACACTGAATTAGACAATGAGTAAAACATGAAAAATGTTCCTTCATTTGTTTTGTAGCTTTTGGTAGATCATTTTTGCAATTGGATTTATACAATTTGAGATATACACATGAATGTAAGACCTACTCAGACTAAGATGACATTAAAATAGGGAAACATTTAAAAATTCACCACATTTTCTATATCCTTTATATTAACCTAAATTTGACTATGTTATATCATTATGTGTCTAGTTTATGTGAAAAAAGAATCAAATCATTTAGATTAGCATATCTAGAGTTATTTTTATGAGTGTAGGATTGCCATATAAGGAAAATATGCAAAAACACTAGGTCCACTTATATGGATCATGCCATAATTGCATACCAAGCATTCATAATCATTTTGACATACTTATAACCATGTATGTGTCAAATGTTAGGATCTCAATACTTTGAGGAAGCCCTAGAGAGAGAAGCAAACCTACCATAAAGGTTGGTCAAATCAAAAGGTGAGTAAAAACCACAATTACATTCTAATGTATATGTATGATAATTTTATAATATGATTATGCTTTATTACATGTATATAAGATTGAATTGTTATACTTTACATATGAATACAAGTTAAGTGAGAATTATATGCTTTTAATTATTACTTAGTATATAATTGTGAATGAACACTTGCATATGAAACTAAAAAGATGTTATGACCAGTTTGTCAAACACTTGCAAATCACGTGGAAAAGGGACCAATATGTCATATTGGCACATGATATTGATCAAATGATTCACTCATTATATGCTGGCCAACAAAAATGAAATATCACTTGAATCACATGAATTCCTGGAAGTAGTGTTTGCCTTAAAAATCAATCTATTGTACTTGCACTAACATAGTTAATTGTTACACTTATAGTGTATCCTAATGATATTCTTATGTTGGTTGTATCATAAGAATTTGATTATTATTTTCATTCATTGAGTCGCGACTTATCAAATCGTAATTATGTTTTTAGATATTGAAGTATAGGATTTGGATACTTTGGTGCATAGAGACACATGAACCATAGTTCATCGGTTGAATTCCAACTCTCTCTCTCATTGTGTCATATACATGTATCAATATAGTGAGCAGTTTATGGTCACTAGCCTTAAACATTAGTTATCATATATGTACATTAATTAGATGTTAGAATGTATATGTACGATGAATAAACCTTTATGCATATATCTTTTTGGACATGAATGCCATGATTTGTAAAGGAAAATGGTCGTTACATACATTGTTAAAATATCAAGTGATGTCTTTATTGGAAAGCTCCTCAGCCATGGGATGGCAATAAATAAGGATGATAAGATGAATTTATTTAGAGAAAAAGGAGAAAAGAAATCACTTGCTCTCAAATCTTTTACTGAAGACAAATAAGTGGAGGCAAGCTTTAGTGATACTAATGAGAGTCAGAAAAAGAAGAAGAGCTTGTTATGCTATAAAGGAGGAATAAGGAATTGATGAGAAGGAGAAAAGAAAGAAGCAACTAAAAAAAGTCTTCATCCAACTTCAAGGAGAAGAAGAATGATGTGATTTGCTATGAATATGGGAAGCAATAACACATTAAAGCTGATTGTCCTAAGCTTAAGAAAAAGTAGAAGTGGGATAAGGAAAATAAGAAGAGCTTCAAAGCTAATTAGGATGATGACTCATATGAAAAAAGAGGAAGAGTGAAGTTGCAAACCTTTGCTCCATGACTCAAGAGGACTCTTCTAATGAGGTAAATATTTTTTTCCAATCTTGTGATGATGATAGTTTTAAGGACGAGGATGATGAGCTTTTGAAGTCGTGGCTTTGAGATGTGACAAATATAAATAAAAAGTGAAATCATTTAAGAAAAAATGTTCTTAATATAAGGATGATTTCAAAAGTTTAAATGAGCTTATTTTTAAAAAAACTCCATCCTAACTTGTTTCATTAAGAAAAGAAAATGATTCATTGAAAATGAAGTCTTTTCGTTGAAAAACACCATCTCCAAATTTCACAAAGGGAAGGAGGCCTTAGATACATAAATGTATCTTAAAGATCACCCATAGTGAGATATGCACCAAAATGAGCTCTCATTTTCACAAAAGGAAGAATGATGGAGCCTTAACATCCATATCTTCTCCTCCTATCTTCATCAAAGCCTTTATCCCTTAAACATTAAGTATAAAGGTGGTTAAGAAAATATCGCTTGTACCACTAAGCCTCTCATGCCTAAGGGTAAGGGAAAGGCATCTCAAAACTCTACGGATAAGTCTTTAAGAGCTAATCATGCATACATAGAGGCATGCACCAAAACATAGACCTTCTACACCTAACTACACTTATACTCCTTACTAAACCTGCTCATGCATTCATTCTCATAGTAATGGTATGAGAAGACCCCCTACTTATTCCAAAGTGATTCAAAGGAGGAAAACTAACAAATCTAGACTCCAATGTCATTATTGCTAGAGATATGGTCGCATTAATGTATTTTATTACATTAGGAAGTATCATATTAAACTTGAGGATCCTTCTATGCCTAATCCCTTAAAAACCAAGTCTGCATAGGTATCTCAACAAAGATGAATTAGTTGTGCTTTTTATAGGAATGCTTTAGCATCACTAAAGATAATAATGATTTGCATTTAGATAGTGGATACCCAAAGCACATGTCCAAAAATAGAAAGCTATCTACATTTAATAAAGAAAGGATGATGGAAATGTCACATTTAGAAATAATGCCAAGGGTTAAGGTATGTATTGGTGTTATTGGCAATAACTATTACCCTTAATTGATAATGTTCTTGTTAATGGTTTGAAGTATAATTTGTTGAGTGTATGTCAATTGTGTGATAAAGGTAACAAAACTAGAGAATGCTTTATCACCACCTTAGTAGATGACAATGTAGCCTTTAATGGTGAAAAGTAAGGCAATACCTACATAATTGACTTAGGCAATTTAGTTAACTAATCTTTCAAATGTCTTATTTCCATTAGCAATGAGTCATGGCTTCGGTATAAAAGACTTGAACATTGCAAAAGGAGCTTTTCCATTAGCATGGAACTTTTCCCCAATCTCATAAAAGGAGAACTAGTAGAAGGTCTTCCAAAGCTAAAATTCATTAAAGATAAGACTTGTATACCTTATCAAATAGGGAAACAACACCAAGCATTCTTTAAACCCCAAAATGTTGTAATTACTTCTAGACCACTCAACTTATCCATATGGATTTGGTTGGTCCTACTAGAAATGCTAACATAGGTGGTAAGCATTCCACACTTGTTCATGTTTATTATTACTTAATGCTTACTTTGATAGTTTCTTTAACTCATAAGAGTGGTGTTTTTTATATATTTAAAAGTGTTGCTAAAGGTTTCAAAATAACAAAAGGTTATATGGAAATGAATTTCAAAATGAGCATTTTGAAAACTATTGTTTAGAAAATGATATTTCACATAATTTTTTAGTTCCTAGATTACTACAACAAAATGGTGTTGTATATAGGAAAAATATAACATTAATGGAGATGGCTAGAACCATGCTTAATGAGTATTCTCTTCTAAATTACTTTTCGACCAAAACAATTAATAGTTCTTATTACATTGCAAATAGAGCTTTCTAATAATACCCATATTAAACAAAACCTCTTATTAGTTATGGTATGAAAGAAAGCCTAAGCTTTCATATTTTAAAGTTTTTGGATGTAAATACTAAGGACAACCTTAAGAAATTTGCCTCTAAAATGAAGACATTTTCTTAGGCTACTCCATTACTAGCAAAGCTTATACATTTTTTTAACAAAAAGTCCATGGTTGTTGAAGAGTCCATGAATGTTGTGTTTGATGAGTCTAGTAACCTTGATCTTGGGAAAGGTTCTCTTATTGATGATCTTGTCGGTGAATTCGAGAAGCTAAAACTCAATCCAACTTTAAAGGAAAGTGAAGTGGAAGCTGAAGAAAAGGAATCACCTTGAGAGATTGAGTAAGCTCAATCACAGTAAGAGAAGAACTAAACTCAAAAACTATTAAAGGATTTGAGGTACTCCAAGAACCATCCAAAGGAGCTCATCATTGGGGAGACCTCAAAAGGTGTAAGTACTGAATCTCAACTTAATGCCTCAGATAATAATCTTACCTTTGTCTCTCAAATTAAGCCAAAATCAATTGAAAAAACTTTATAAGATGATTTTTGGGTGATTTCTATGTAATAGGAACCCAACCAATTTAAGAGAAACAAAGTTTGGGAGTTTATTCCTAAACCTAATGAGCACTTGGTTGTGAGATGCAAATAGGTGTATGTTTGGTGCATAATTTCAATTATTTTATAGATGAATTCCTTCAATTATTGGATTTCATGATTTAATTTGAACTATAAAAAACCTTATGAAAGATATTTGTGTTTTATAGGGTTACAAAGGAGACAAATGGATAAAAAGCAAACAAATGCAACATAAGTTTGAGTTTTGACTATTGATAAGTATTTTAGGCATATCTCCTTTTACAAAGCTCTAAATGTGGTGATTAAAAATTCATTGTAAAGCAAAGACATAGGGTTATAACTTTTATGATTTGCACTTGAGCTAGTTCGACCATCTTCAAGGTCAAAAGTCAATCACAAAAAATGTATAACCATATGCATTTGAGGCATGACCATGTGCCCAAAAAAACAAAGTTGAGCATAATGCATCCAAAGTGCACACCCTCAATGCATAATCGTGTACCCCTTCAAACCAAGCATAGGATTTTAAAAGCTCTCTAAACTCTTCCTTTTTGAATCCACTAGGTTTCTTACTTTGTAAACACCTCAATAGCACTATTTAAATAGTTAAAACCTTATGAATTTCGAGCATCTAAGGCATCAAATAACCATCCAACAAGAAAAGAATTAAATCAAGGGTTTAGGAGTAAATAAGGGTAAGAAGGCAATCGTTGAAAAACTTTAAGAATATAAGTCCATAGCTTTAAAAATCATTAGTATGATTGTTTCTTCTTCTTTTACTTCCATTATTATTTTTAAGTTAGGGTTGTAAATGGATCTTTTGTGATTCATATTGATTTTTCTTAATCTAAGTCTTTTTGGGTTCTTTCATTATTTAGGCTAATAATTGTTGAGTGCTTCATGTTTCATTAACTAGCCATTAATCATATTAGTTCCTTAAATCAACAATGGAGACATGCTTTTCAAAAAACAAAACCTTCAATAATTTTCTTGTTTTGTTATTGAGTTAAGGAACTTAACAAACCACTACTATCCATAGAGTCTTGTGTTATGAAGCAATTGCATGGCGTCTAGTTTTTGAGTTGAGGAACCTCTAACTCAACATGTTTTTGTATGTCAATTTGCATTTGAGAGCGATTAATTGATCACCATAGTGACTTGATAATAGCATTAGATTAATGAACAAATTAGATAAAGGTTAGGAGCCCATTAAAAGGCCACCAAGTGAAGTTGAACCCCTAGCTAGTTTCCTCTATTGATTATTTTCTTTACAATTAATTTATTTATATTTTACTTAGTTTTGATTCTTAGTTTAAACCTTCTTTTATATTATAATGAACATGACACTTAGTACTTAATCTCGATCCTCATGTGAATGTTGTCTATATTATTATACACTTTATTACTTAGCAACCTGTGTGCTTACAGTTCAAAAGGCTATTTATATAGCACTAATCGATCATCAGTGTATACGAAAAAATTGAATGTGTAAGGGTTATCATTAGAAACAAAGATAGATTAGCTGCTAACTGATACAAATAAGAAAAAGGCATTGATTATGATGAAACCTTTGTCTTCATTATAAGGTTAGAGGCAATTATAATTCTTTTTGCATATACATGTCATATGAATTTCAACATTTTTCAAATGGATATCAAGAGTGCTTTTTTAAATGGTTTTATTAAGGAGGAAGTTTATGTTGAACAACCTTCGGGTTTTAAGTCTCATGTTTTGTCAAACTATGTTTTTAAATTAACTAAGGCCTTGTATGGATTGAAACAAACTTTAAGAACTTGGTATGAAAGACTTAGTTCATTTCTCTAGAAAAATGATTTTGAGAAGTGTAAGCTTGATAGTACTTTGTTTGAGAAAAGGCATGACAAGGATACACTTATTATTTAAATTAAGTTGACGATATAATTTTTGGTGCCACTAATGAGTCTTTTTATGAAGAGTTTGCCCAAAGCATAATGAGTGAGCTCAAATTTTTCCTTGGTCTACAAATCAAATCATGCAAAAAGGGCATCTTTATCAATCAATCCAATCACACAAAGAAACTACTTATGAAATTCGGAATGGATGGATGTAAGGTTGCCCAGACACCAATGAGATCATTAATCAAGCTTGACAAAAATGAATTTGGTAAGTCTATAGATGAGAAGAAGTATAAAGTTATGATTGGATTTCTTGTCTGTCTTACTACTTCGGGACTTGATATTATGTATAGTGCATGCTTGTGTGTAAGGTTTTAATGATGTCCAAAAGATTCTCATTTGCACTTGGTCAAAAGAATTTTGAAATATTTTTATTGCACATTACACTTATGTTTATGGCATTCTAGAAACTTATCTTTTAGTCTCCTTGGATATTTTAATATGAATTGTATGAGTAATTTGCTTGATAAAATGAGCACTCTTAGAACTTGCCAATTTATTGGTGATTTTTTTTTAGTTTAATAAGAAGCAAGTTTTGGTTGCCAAGTAGAATATATAGCAATGAGTTATTATTGCACTCAAGTTCTTTGAATGAAATAATAACTCAAGGATTATGCAAAAGATGTTAATCAAATGTGACAACAAAAGTGTAATAAATCTTTTGAAGAATCGCATCCAACGCTTAATAAGAATACATATAGATATTGGACATCATTTCTTGAGAGACCATGTGTGACATAGTAATGTGGTATTAGAATTTATTAGCACTAACAACTAATAAGCTGAGATTTTCACTAAACCTTTTAATGATGAGAGGATGAACTTCATTAAAAAGGAATTAGGGATGCTTCACGGAAGCCCTTCTTTCAAGTCGTCTGATAACTATTCGAATCATATAATGTGGTTCTAAGTCAATTAATAGATTTAAGCTCTCCATTTATCTTTTCTCTTTCAAATTATTATTTAAACCATGTTACAATTAATCGTAAGAGTATGATAATCAAAGTAATACACTGCACAAAAGGTGTGTGTAAATATTGTCCCATAAAGATAAGAGCAATACATACTAGAATATGATGATTTTATTTAATCTAAAAATTGAATATTAAATATGAGAATTAAAGTACTAATATAATAAAAATAAACTAAACTAAGAATTGATTAGCAAAAAGACAAGCAATTAAGAAAGAAAACCTTAATATATATTAAAAACACCTAGGACACTTGACCTCACTAATGGAAAATCATGAAATCTTTAATCATTTAATGATATGTTGGATTATAGGTGGTAATTATCAATTTTCTCTCTGGTTCTTAAAGCTGTCTCTTAAGATGTCACTTCATATATAGCAATTTTTCCAGATCCATCTCTCAATGTGAAATAAAAATGTGTTACTTCATTAGTTCTAGCAATCCTTTAAGTGATAATAATATGTTAAGTAGTATCTTTACTTGTCAATTAACCTACAGGAAATTATTTTAATTATATTTCAATTTACAATCTCTTGATCTATAAATGAAACATAGGACATGTAAATCCTAATCAAGCAATCACAAGTATTAATATCAAGAATCATTTACTTGCAAAAAAATAAAATCTTAACATAGTCTTTGAAATCCTAAAATAATCAATCATTATCCATGGCTACATTAAGGTCACCCTAATGTACTAATAAAACAAGTCAAATCCAAAAGTAAAAGCATCATCTTAACAATGGAAATAAGAATTATGAGAAGGAAATATGAAATCTCCCAACGATCTTGATAGATCTTCTCTTCTTCTTCTTCTTCTTCCTTGATCCAATGAACCTTTGAACTCTTGCACTTGATCTTACTTTAAAGCATGTTTTCCTTTATTTTCTTCTCTCAAAAACTCTTCTTTTTTCTTTTCTTAATTTCCTTTTAAAAAATTCTAGAAGTTGGCTTCAAATACTCCTTTAAAAAAGCTAAAACACATGCTAAAAGATCGGTTCTGCTAATAGGTCATAGCTTGTGACTAGAGTCACAACCTACGACTCTCATCTGCTTAAAGGAAGTAATAGTTGTTGGCACGACAACAAGTGATTCATCTTCATGCATCCAAATTTCCATCTTGGTCCATAAAGTTGTTAGCTTTGCCTATTTTAGTCCTAATTTGCTCCAAACTTGCTAAAACACATAAAATGTCCAAATGTGAGAAATAACACCAAATCATCCCAAAATAACTTAATTTAAACATAGATTAATATCAAATCAAGCTCAAAACCACCAAAATTTCTATGCACAAATTAAGCCTAACAAGGAATGAATAGTTAAAAATTTTACAACTTTTACAAAACATATATAGCTTAATTATGCTTGCAATAGTAATTGCTTTAAGTTCCATAAATGCTATACTAAATGTGAACTCATTCAAGCAAATAAAGTTAGGTTATATTACTAACTTGAAAAGCAAACTTATTCATTCATGATCAATTATAAACAACAAAATTATAGTTTACATATACATCTTAACAATCCTCCAACTAAACCATTAATAGGCATAATAATAATGTAAAACAAGTTGGATTACTATTGCCTTCATTAATTAACAATGAGAAGAATAACTTTAAGCACATGAGACCATTAGGATTCATCTTTTCTTTTAAGCACACTACTTTCCCATTTTTTTTCTTTTTTTTTCCCATATTTTCCTTTTTTCAAAGAGTTTATGTCTTTTTATGCAAATATAAGCATTGGTGATGAATGCACATGATTACTCAACATATAACTTCATTCAAAATGCTTTGCATACTTATGCTTTTAGTTTACCATTACATGAAAATTAACATTGGTGATGAAGATCTTTAGTTACTAAGCATCCCAAAAATAATGGAGCAATTATTTTTCTTTTGTTAAACTTATTTTAATCATTCCTAAATCATATTTCTTAAACTACTTCATTATTGCTAGTTAACAAAGTACAATAGTAATTCATTTTCCATTTAAGCTCATATAGTTATATCTATTTATAGCTAGCCAAATTGCTTGTTTCAACTTACATGTAAAACATAGTCTCATTGAATTCCAACTATCTTGAACTCGTAAATTATATTCTTAAAATTAGTAATTAAATCCAAATTCATTTATCTCAAATTCATCTTAAGAATAATATCTATTTTATAATAACTCATGATGATTTCCAAATCAAGCTAAACTAAATAACATATTCTTGTAAAAAATCACATAAAATTTTGTCCATTTAAGCCATGTACATATGTGCAAGTATATATATGTCTAAGCTCAAAATCATAATCCTTCCCACCAGACTTAAATATGGCATTGCCCTTAATGACATGAATTATAAAAGCACAAAAGATAAAAAGGTTGTATAGAAAGAAATACTCCCCTCTCAATTTTGGTGGAAGGTTGATTGCATCCAACTCTCTTCATTCTTGTAGCTAACATTCTTATGATCATTTGAGAAAACCAAAAAAATAAAGTAGCCAAGTGAAATAAAATAAATAAATAAACAACTAACTAATTAAAAATCATGCAAAAGAAAATCCCATTAATTTTGACCTTCATACATTGTTTATTAAAATTGAAACACATAACAATGGTGCATAAGCACCTTACAACATTAAACATAAAAAATAATAACAAAAAAAAAATAAGTCTAATAAATTATAAATAATCTAACATTAATAATAACAAAAACCAAAGACACAACTAAACATAATGCATCATGGTGTATCTAGTGGAGAAGGCTAATCCATATTAGCTACGATAAAGGATTGCCTAATCTTGCTGTCTTGGTGCTTTTGCACCCACTTAATTCTTGCCAATCTAGCATCCATGGTATCTAGCATCTAAAGAACTAAATTCCATAGCCCCTCTTAAGTTGCATTAGGCCCTCCTTCTTGTGGAAGAGTGTGAAGTGGTGGAATAATAGGAATGTATTCTTCCTCCTCTTCATTTTCCTATCAAACCACTTTTTCTTAGTTTTGATTCTTTGGTTTTGCAAACTTTGGCACTCCAAATTTGCATGTCACAATCCCCATTAGTAGATAGACCTTCTCATCTATTTGATTTGGAATAAAACCACATTAAAATTTAGCCAAACTCTTGATTATATACCATAATCCTACCACTTACTTAGGATTTTTTACTAATCCCACCAATTGTTAAAAAATGTAATGAGTAGTTGAGACCTAAACTTATTATGAGCACACCACATGAAAAAGACAGCATAAGCCATAAACTTGTTTTTTGGTTTCACTTAAAGATTGATGAAAATTTATTCCATCTTGACCCAAAATTATTTCTTAAAATGCTATAGCACTAAAGTTTTCAAGGTGATCACTCTTCCCTCCCTTATAGATGCCAAATTCATCTCTCATGATGGTTTGGTCAATAGTATATTGATTAGCAAAAACTTTAAAGACAATGGATTTCTCATGCTCGTTTTCAAAATATGTTGAAAAAAACTCAAAATTGAGTGTTTTGTAAGATGGAATTTGTGTAAATGCAAATCTTACCCACCCCAACCTTTCTAAGAGATCTTTAATCCTCTTTTAAACTTCTAGTTGTGACAAAGCTGGTTCATGTAAAAATATACATACAATATGTGTTTTAACATCTAGAGAAAGAAATTTCTTTCCTTTATCATGATTAAAAATTGAAAAGGCAGCACCACACTTGGATGAGATGTCTCTTCATCCTGTTTGTAGTTGCTTCCTTCTTTTCCTTAATGAAGATGCTTTTGAAGACATCTTGAATTGTTGGAAAGTGCTGAAAGGTATGATGGTATGATGGCAGTGGTGGTGGTTGTGGAAGAGTAAACAAGCAAAAGAATAGCTAAAATAGTAGCTAAAAGATATAGAGAAAGTTAATGCTCTAACGACTCCTACTTTTTCTCAAACTCTATAGAGAGGTTTGAATTGAATTATTAGTTAAAATAAAAAGATTTCAGACCTATTTTTGGAGTAAAAAGAGTAGAATTTAGGTGGGAGCATTTGAATTTTAAATTAGATAAAAAATCCCCTAAAAATTCACTTTAAAAACAAAATCCATAAGGTCATCATAGCTCACGACACGTGTCTTGAGCATGACATCTCGCATTCTATTCTAAGTGAGATCGAGTCGCAGGCCATGACTTGAGTCACAACCTATGACTCAGTTGATGCTAATATCATTTTGGCAAGTCATAGCCTATAACTTTGGCCATAGGTGCGACAGTGCCTGCCACTGATCATTTGAATTTGTATAAAATTAATCCCCCAATGCCAAATATTATTAAACACTTTCCAAATGCAAAAATAATGGTTAAAAATGTATCAACTTGGGATTTTCATGTTGCATAGTTCATCCTAAATCAAAACTAAAACATAGAATCATCATTAAGAAACACAAAGTAGATGTTCAAATTGAAATTGAACATTACAAACTTATAATCAACATGATCAAAATCTAAAATTAAAAAATAAAGACACTAATGGAAAGGAAAGATACAAAGCTTTATAGCTTAGAAAACTAAGTCCAAAGGATTACATGCCAAAGCAAAAATACAAATTCAATTCTTCCTCGGTCTTCCTCCACCTCTCTTTGGCTTGGATGGCCTCCCTCTTCCTTTTTTTGGTGATGAAGTGCATATCTCCATAAGTTCTCTTCCTTTTTCCTCCTTCTCACTTGAAGATAATTTATCCACCTCATTGAGAATACCTTCAACTATATTTTTCTTTTCCTTAGCTATAATCTCCTCAAAATAGTAAACATACTCTCCCTCTTCCATAAACTGCCTATGGTAAGTGTAAAATATACTAGCCTATTTAAGTGTGAGAGTTTTTTTATTTCAAGTTGGGTGGTGAGAGAGGTAATGGCTACTATTTTTTCACTTTGGTTAGGATGGGATCCATTTTGGTGTCTCAATTGCAATAAGAGAGGAAGAATATAATAGTAGTTGTTTTCTCTTTTATTTGTAGATGATGTCTCCCTCCTAATTCTTATGGACTAAGTAATTCTATAACACCTAGATGCTTCTATACACTCCTTCTAACCAAATGATTACTAAACTTCGTCTTTATTATTATGCTGATATGGACTTGAATGAAAGCAATTTAACAAATATTTATAACATACTTAAGTGCAAAAACTTAGGGTAAGTAACATTACAATACAAAAATGCACATTAGATATTCAACAAAGAATTGTTACGCCCTATTTGCCATTTTCTTTAATTTGGTTACTTCTAAGGTCCTCTTCTCTTCCATCATCTCTATAGCAACATATGAAAAGTTGAAGAACTTTTATACAAAATTTAACTAATACAAATTAATCAAGGAAAAACTTAAACAAATTGTAATAAACATTAAAGGCTTGGGTTGCCTCCAAAGAGTGTTATTGTGAGCATCAGATTTAGGGCTTTAGGATGCTAGCTCGATTATGAAAATCACTAGAATTATTCCCATAATGCAAGTGGAATTATGAAAAAAAAAACAAAAGGGCTTAGAAAGCCTTGGATTAAGTCCCAGAACCAAGCCCAAGCCTACAAGGGCAAAAGCCTAAAATTGCTAGCCTTGGTTTGCTGGGTTGTACAACCAACTACCCTTAGTTGTATAGCTAACCACTTGTCTACACAACCAAGCCTTAAACCTTAGAAAGCAAAAGATTCTAGAACCCTATTCCCTATAAAGTATATGGTTATGCAACCAACTAAGTGGGTTTTACAACTAACCACTTTGCTATATAAACCACTTGAAAACCCTAAATTCTAAAACATCTAAGGTATTGTCTATTGTGAGATGTGAATACCACGCAACCAAAATCATTCCAAATGTTGTTACACCATTCCACTATAAATGCCACACCATTTGAAGAAAAAGGAGAAACTTTACCAAATTCTTCCAATATACACCCCTAAAACAAAAAACCCTAACTTTAATTCATCACCACCAAGACCCAAGGTCAACAAGGCTTTTACTCTTCACTTTAGACATTCCCACTACATTTTTGGAGGATAAAATCAAAACATTATGCTTTTAAGGATAAGATAACATTTAGGAGCATCTAAAGGGCACCCCTCCTCTTCATATTCTTCCACCTTTTTTTTCTTCTTCTTTTTTAAAAACCCAGTATTAGTAGGCTACATAGACTTCATATAGTTTGTACAACTGACATTGTAGGATGTATAGACCATTAGTTTTTTTGTACAACCCACTTTGATTGAGGAGAGATTGTAAAACTAATATATATTTCCCATTTAGATTTCTTAATTTCCATATATTCTTTTGTCACATTTGAGGGCTCTACTCATAGAATAGGTGGAGATTTTATGACTAAAGACCTATATTCATTCAAATAATGGAGTAATTACTAAGTTTAAGGTTTTTTTCATGGTATTTTATGCTTTAAGATCTTTATATAGTGCATTTTATGCCATATTGAACATTTAAACTCCTATTTCGCTTTCATTTTTGTCATGATCAAGTGAGGAATTTCTCATTCTAAAGGCCTTGAAATCCTCCTTATGATTATTATTGTTTTAGTTACATCTTTAAACATATTACTAAACACATGTTTTGGCCTTATGTTGGTTGCACTAAGATCTAAGGTACACAAGGCTTTTACTCCAATTTGAACATTCCCACTACCTTTTTTTAGGATAAAATCAAAACATTATGCCTTTAAAGGCAAGATAACATTTAGGAGCATCTAAAGGGTTCCCTCTCCTCTTCTTCTTCCCTTTTTTTCTCTTCTTCTTCTTTTTAAAAAACTCGATATTGGTATGCTATACAAACCTTATATAGTCTACACAATTGATATTATAGGCTGTATAGACCTTCAATTGGTCTGTATAACCCATTATGATTGAGGACAAATTGTAAAACTAATCTCTTTCCCATTCAGATTTCTCAATTTCTATACCTTATTTTATAACATTTGAGGGTTTTATTAATAGAATATGTGGAGATTTTATGACTAAGGACTCATATTCATTCAAATGATGGAGAAATTACTAAGTTTAAGATTTCTTTCATGGTTTTTTATTCCTCAAGATCTTTGTGTTTATGCATTTTTATGCCATATTAAACATTTAAACTCCTATTTCATTTTCATTTTGGCCATGATGAAGTGAGGAATTTCTCATTCTAAAGGCCTTAAGAGCCTCATTATGATTATTAATGTTTTGGTTATGCCTTTAAACATATTACTATACACATACTTTGATTGTATGATGGTTGGTTTCCTAACCCACAAAATGACTAGTGATGCCTAAGGATGCCAAACACTTTAGGAGCAAAAAAGAGAGTTCAATGGCCCTAAGATCCCCTCTTGTTATTAAGGCATCATTACACTTCATGTTTATAATATCTCATATTACATGACTTACGTATTTATGCTCATTTGGTGCTTTGAATGTCATTATATTATTCTTATAATGTTGGGATGTTTATGATTATGGACTTAAGAACATGTTTAGGTCCCTTGACTTGGAGACATGGTAATATTTTTGCATGAATCATGTTCCATTTATTTTTGTGTTATTGTTCTCATGATGGTTACTCACTTGTGTTCTTTCTTGGATATATGTATTTCTTTAAGTTAGACCATCAATGATAATCCTGATGATCTTAATGGTCATCTATTGGAATGACTATGAATGGTGTGAATGACAAATATACATGATTCTCTTTTTGCCATGTTGCATGATCCCCTTCCCCTTGAGATTGACTATATGTGGATATGCATAATTCTCTCTTTTCCATGTTGCATGATCCCTTTCCTCTGGAGATTGACTTTGTGAATAGTGGATATGCATGATTCTCTCCTTTTCCATATTACATGATTCCCTTCCCCTTGAGATTGACTATGTAGTTAATAGATTCGCATGACCTCCCTCAACATGTCGCATGACCCCTATCCCTTTTGAATTCGATTATGAGGATGTTTTGGCTTGATTGATTAGATTGCACTAAGAGCATGTTTAGGGGTGTTAACTCACCTAATTAAAAACATGGTTGAGATGGAAAAAGATGAGCTAAAGATACCTAAAGGCTGGATCCCAATATTTAAGTAGTTTGGGATTGCCTACCCTAAGCCATACCCAATTTTAGAATCCAATCTTTGATGGGTGAAGGTGAATTGGGTCTTTTAAATGACTCAATTAGGTTTTAAAATTTTCCTTGCTCAATTCTTATTCTGACCAAAATTAGGTAGTGACTCCACATATTCTAGGGATGGTACCAATGCATCATCTCGCCTTAGTCCCTCATTAGCCATCAGTTGGATAAAAAGGCTTCAAACTGATATGAGGCCTAAAGGATCCCTCATTGTCCAAACTCGAGCCACTAATTAGGTTTATTACTAATGTATGACCCTCCATCCTCTCATGACCTTGATGATTAATGAAAGGATGAAGTCTCATGAAAGATTCCGCTTAATTGAGCAAAAACTTGATGATAGTGGTGACTCCACTAAAGACTTAAAATTGACTTTCAGTTCAATCCCTAGTTTATTTTGCCATTTAACTTTTTTAGTGATTAATCCATTGCATTTATCTAGCCTCCATAGTTCACCATATGCACTAGGTTTACCCTTAGATAAATTAATAGATTCTCTAAACTTAAGACTTAAGCTCCATTATGGCTTGTAAAATGGTTAAGAGCCAAGTACTTTTGAGTATATCAATTAGGGGGTTACGATAACCATTTCCCAAGCTTGCGAGAGGATTAACTATAACAACCAACTCAACCATCTAGGTGCTTGTGAGAGCCAATAACACCATGGAATAGGATGCCCTTTTGTTTGCATTTCTTCTTCAAAAAAAGAGTTGAAGTTCCTAAAGAATATAGTTAGGAAGTACCAATATTATCCCATTCCCCTTTGATATAATTATTCTCTTATGTAAATACTTATATATTCTTTACCACAGTATGTCAAGAGTTTTTTCTTATTCCAATATGATGCCCATGTACATTTTTTACATCTCTTGTAAAATGGATTCTCCATTTTCTTATATATTTTCTTTTATGAGTAATGAAAAGAGTTTCCCCTTTGAATGTTCCATTTTTGGCATGTCTTTAGTCCTTTTATGCATACAATCTTTTGGGAGTTTTATGCTTTTTGGTTTGAGGCAACCACACACATTCTTTATCCCTTATTAGCAGAAGAATGAGACCTTACCTAGGAATGAGCTTTTAGAATTTGTGTGTGGAAAAAATAAGGTTGAAAGGATCTTTTATTAATAACATGTGCATTTTATGCATACATGAATTCTTTATTTATTCATGCATCATACTGATAACCCTTATTTTGTAGCCATCATAGCTTTATCTAAGTCCTTTTGGAAGAGAAGGGGGAATTGAATTGCTAGGAAAAGAAACTCCCCTAACTCGATCCAAAGACTAGAACTACTTATGGAACCTATAATACTGTAGTGGAATTAGAGAAGATGATGATTATGTTTAACCACAAGATGGAGAAGGAGGTAAACAAGTGCGTCAATGAGATTATGAAGAAGGGAGAAACCTTTACTAATAGAACCAATAAGGGAAAGTCACCTATTACGACAACCCAACCTATGATAATTGATGATGATCCATTTAGGATGAAGGAGTACCACAAGAGCAAGATAACCAAAGAAGATTGAACTATTACTGTTACTCTAAATAAGCCTACAAAAGTGAGAATGAGAGTACCTAATTTAATCATTTGGCTAAGCAACTACAAATATATAAAAGGCTATTGGAATAAAAGGTTTAGAGAAAGGAACTAATATTAAGGAGTTGTTTGCTTATAAACATGAGAAACTCTTAGTTAATTTTTAAATGCCTGAGCTTTCAAAGTTCATGGATACTCAAAATGTGAAGAATCATGTTTGGTCATATGTCTTAGTTATGAAGGCATCTGGGGTACCCACCGAAACCATGTAAGAACTTTTTGGCCTATCACTAGAGGGATTTGCTCAGACATGGTATTTCAATCAACCAAAGACTATGAGGGAAGACAATAAATAATTGACAAAGGCTTTAGGGAAGCATTATGTTTATAACTCATATTTAAAGGTCACCTTGTAAGATCTAAAGTCTTTGAAACTGAAATCTAGAGAAAGTTTCAATGACTATATATAAAGGTAGAAGAAAATAGCCTTTGAGGTAACTACTAGGTCAATTGAAAGAGAATAGGTGAAAATGATTATTAAGGAAGCATTACTCAATATTGGTACTAAAATTAAGGGTATGCTACTATAAAATTTTAAGGATCTTAGAGAAGCCAATTTATAGGCTAAAGAGTTAAAGGATGAGTAGAAAAGGCAGTATAGGGGAAGAAGAAGTGCCCCATCTTAGCCATAAGGAGAAGGAATCAAAATGGCCAATGTGAATGTAGTAAAGGCTCTAAGATAGTTTTCAAACTTATATGTCTAAGGCTCATAAGAGATTATAGTAAAAAGGAATATGAAGTCTCTGACACCGAGGTCACCTCTTAACCAACTGCTAAGGGGTATGACACTAATGCATGATGTGCTTTTCATCAAAGGGCTAGGCATAATACTAATGACTATTCTAGGCTGAGACATGAAATTTAGGATCTCATAATTAATAAGATGATAGTTTCACCTAATGCTCAAAGACTAAGTATAAGGGGAAGTCCTCTTATGAATTGTAGTAGTGTTCCATCTCCTAACCAAGGAACATTTATGATAAATAAGAAAGTTATTATAACTACCATTAAAGAGTATAAAAGGAGGTTATTGCTATGGTTTGCACTATAATCCCATGGAAGAGTTCAGAAAAAGAGATGAAAAAAGAGAAAACGAAGAGGATGATTAAGTTATGGGAAAAGTTTGATAAGAAGAAAGAAAGAAAACAAGTGAGTTATGTAAACTGAAGTAGAAAATATTACCCTGATAGATAAGCTCATAAGGAACCAAGAATAAAGATGATAGGAGTTTAACTTGTAGCCAAGAAGAAGCAGGAATATAACCTTATTTTAAGGTAGTTGAAGAAAATGCTGACTCATATCAATGTGTGGGAGAAGCTCATCACATTCTAAGAACATAAGAAGGCTATGGTTGAAACTCTATAAAATATTATTATTTCTAAGGTAGCCACTCCAAAAAATGTTATTGCTTTGGTTACCCACAAGGGGAAGATTACATTTTTTGATGAAGACCTACCATCAAAAGAGAAGGATCATAACTTGGCTTTATCTATAAAAGCCAAGGAAAAAGAAAGATGCACTCTATAGTTGATGGTTGACGATGGATCTATAATTAACATTTGTCCCCTAAAGTTACTGAACAAGTTTGGATTTATCATAGAAATGCTTAAAAGCATTAGATAACATCACTCAAGTCTATGATGATAGTAGTATGAGCGCTTCGAGGTTTCACGGTTGTGCTTCAAGTTATGGAATCTTGCTTACAACTCCATCCTTTTATCGACCACTTAGGGAAATGAGAGGACATGGGGTATTTATGTTGGTAGTGACACTAAGGTATGACATTTGATTGGACTAATGATGGATCCTTTTAGGCCTTACATAATTTCAAAGCCTTTAGTCCAAATGGGTCATCATTAAAGGACTAAAAGCGAGACAATACATTGATACCATCCTTAAGAAATATGAAGTCGGGACCTAACTTCGGTTGGGACAAAAATATGAGGAAGGCATGATTTAAACCTAATATAAGTCAATTAAAATGCTCATTTCTTCTTCATCCTATTAGAGATCGAGTTTGAAAATTGGGTGCAGCTTGGGAAAGAGGTTAAGCAACCCCAAACCACTCGAATATTGGGATATGGCCTTTGAACATCTTTGGTTCACTTTTAATATTTTGGAAAAGTTATTTATTGGTCTAATTAGTGCCCTTAAACAAACATTAAGCACAATCCATTTAAACAAATCAAGCCACCAATTTCAAGGGATGGAGGTCATGCATCATAGTAAAAGGGTATCATGCATTCATCATTCATACATCCCATCATCCATGATCATATAATAAAAGGGTATAGGGCATGTGAGATGGCATAAGGATTTAGCTTGCATTATCATCCATCCATACAAACATAATCACCCATAATCAATATAGTATGATAACCAATACCAAATTCATCTTTCAATTAAAGTAATAACACTTACACTTAAAGGGAAAAAATAAGTTAACAATTAAAAAAGAAAAAAAGTAAAGGAAACCAAAGGAAAGGCAAATAGAAGTCCTAGAAATAATCTCATCACATCTCCAAAGTTAAGGTTCCTAAGCATATATCTAAGTCCATAATAATAACATTTGAACATCATAAATCAGTAAATAAAATAGAATAAAAACACATGAACCATGAGCATCAAAATAGGTGAAACAAGTAAATAAAGGCATTTAGAAGAGGTTTAATGGCCTAACGTAAAAAAACTAACCATAAAAGGGATCTTAGGATTGATGAATCCTCACTCTATGTTACTTTAAAAGAGCATGACATCTGTATGTACCACTATTCATGTGAGATTAGCATATAACATAAGAATAGGGAAGATTGATGACCAAAACATTATTCACATATTCTAATAATAAACAAAAGAATAAAAAGGGCTCTCAAGGTCATTAGAACCCTAAGTTCCTCACATGGTCACTATACCTAATGATCAAATAGAATCAAACAACTCCTTAAAATAAAATGAAATATCCTAAGATTTATTGGCACGATAGATAATAGAAAGCCATATGAAACATAACCAAATCTCTATTCTTGAGATGGATAAGGTCCTAGGTGATTAAACCTCATCCTATTCTGTCACTAGAGTTGTAATGTATCATAAAAAAAAAAAAGCTTATAAAAAGAAAGAAATTTGAGGGGGGGAAGAAAATAGACTTTGTAAAAGTTGTCTACTAGTCTAAATGGGTTGTATAGCCCAGGTAGAGGGTTGTACTTATTTTATGGGTTTTAAAAACATAGAAAGAAAGAGAAAGAAGAAGAAGGAGAGGGTGAAAGGGGGATCCTTAGATGCATTTATATGTTTCTATGCCCTTAGAGGCTCACAAGTTTAATATTTTCCTTCAAAATGCTTAAGGAATGCATAAAGATAAAGAGAAAGACCTAGTTCTACCTTGGAGTGAGGTGGGTGAGTTAGGGTTTGGGGGTTTTTCTATGCTAAGTGTGCTTTAGAAAATAATTTTAGTAGAGTAATCTTAGGGTTTTCAAGCCTCTCCACCATGTTTAAAATGGTGGGTATGTATAGGTGTTGGGTGAGTGCATTGTACCAGAAATAGTTCTAGTTGCACCATGGACGTATCCAATCACAAAGAGGGAGATGAATCACTTGAAATTAGGGTTTGTATATGGGCTATATAGCTAGGATGGATTATACATGCCTCTGTCAAAGCTGTACAAACTTGAAGTCTAAGAGGGGATAAGTTCCAAATAGATCTATGAACTAGAGTTTTAGTATGGGTTGTATAACCTTGTGTAAGGCTGTATAACCCTATTTGATAGGTTGTACAACCGATTAAACATGGCAAGCAACTTTGGGCTTGGTGTTATGCTTGGTCTTAAACTTCTCCAAGGCTTTACAAGGCTTTTAATCTCTTCATTTAGCAAATCCATTTGCATTCTAGGGAATTTATTTAGTGATCTTCACCATCTAGCTTTACATCCAAAGGTCCAAAATCTAATGCTTATAATTTGCCCCCTACTTTTGTATGGCTTGTAAAAGAGCATTTGTCAAATGACTATTGGAACAAGTCTCAACAAATCAAAGTAAATACTATAAACATTAGTAAGGATACCAAAGGACACAAGTTTTTTGCAGCTCATCGAATAAGTATTAAAGTGATTTTGATAGCTTTTTAGTAACTTTTCTAGTAAATATTGAAGTGCCTATGACAACACTATAACAGGTATCAAGCATTTTGACACCTTTTCAACATCTTTATAACAGGTATTAAAGTGGTTTTGGCAGCTCTCTAGCAGCTACTAGGTTTTTTCAATAACTTCTCAATGGCTTTTTAACAAGTATTGAAGTGGCTCTTGCAGCTCTTCAACAGGCACCAAATTTTTTTGACACAGCTTTCTAGCAAGTGCTGAAGTGGTTCCTAATAGCTCTTTAGTAGGTATTGAATGTTTTGTATTAGAGATTTAGCCTTTTATAGTCACTGATGCTCTTGCACTCCTCTATAAGTATTTTTATCTTTCTGACAGATGATTCCAGCTTAGGGGTGAGCCTAGTGGTTCTTATGTCATTCAAGCTTTTTTTGACCTTTGTAAAAATGAATCCATATTATTATAGCCCTTATGGCTATCCAAGAGGTCTGAATCTATCTCAAGTTAATGGGTTTAGGACACCTAATGCCGAAGGAAGTGCTTCTTTTAGGTTCTACTCATTTTTGGGAGAATACAATTCTTCTTAAAAATATTATTGATGCCTCAATGGGTGCTAGTTTGTCATTCAAAGGTACTTTTAGTGGCTTAATTTTAGTTAAAAATTTTAGGGTATTCTTTAGGTGTTCTAAAAGTAATAGGGGAATTTTTGTTATTTGATCACACGAGACTCTTTGGGAAACTAGGGGTACTCTGGTAATTTTTAGTGTTTTAGGCTTTTTGGGAAACCAAAGACATTCTAGTAATTTTTAGTTTTTTGGGCTCTTTGTGAAGCTAAGTGTATTTTGGTAATTTAGGTATCATTGGGCTCTTTGGGAAGGTAAAGGTACTTTAGAAATTTAGGTGTCATAGGCTCTTTAAAAAGCTAAGGGTATTTTGATTACTTGGCTTAATTGGGCTTAAGATAAGGCTAGGTTGGTTTTTTGTGGGCTAGGAGAGGAGTAAGGTTGGGTGGGTTAGAAGGTGGGGTGGGCTCTTAAGGCCCAATTTGGGCTTGCCTACTATAAAAGGGTTATACAGATTTATAATTTGTACTGACCAGCTAGGGCTGTACAGCTTTAGTCCATTATTTAAACCCCTCTAAAAGTGACCATCCTTAGTTGTGTAGTTTTTTTTTATCTCTCTTCCTTCTCTCTCTCTCAGACTTAGACTTAGATATTATGTTCCTTTGAATTTTAAGATAATTATCATGGTTGAATTCCATGATGATAAGATGTTTGATGTCCATAAAGAGTTTCTCAATGAGGACATCCTGACCCTGGATGCCCTAGAGCAGCTATGATCCTAGTGGGAATTCATGCATATGATTTCATTCGAGGACGCGACTGCTAAGATGGTTCTGCTTGGCTTTCCTCTAGTAAGAGATTCATTGACGCTCTACAACCTATACCGTCACCTTAAATAAGCCACCTCATGAGAGGTGGGCATTTCTTCCTCTATTTATTTTATTTTATTTATTTTCTGTCTATCTTGCCACTCTAGATTTTAGGTTCTACCCTGAAATTTCTTTTTATTGACAAACATTAGATTAGCTTATAAAATGTTTAGAGAAAATTCCTAGGACACTCCTCTTTTATTTTTAGTGAAATTTATTTTATATTTGTTGGACTAGTTTGTTGTCTCGACTTGCGTGCATGCTCTATAAGCTTTAACTTGTGACCTACATAATGAATGATTAAAATCAATTAATAGAATAAACTATGAAAATTAAGGCACATACCTAGGATTGTAAACAATTTATTCAATTATTCCATTGACATACCTATCTTTTGATGTCTTATTTATGGACGCTGACCAAAATTTTTTATCAGAAAACTATCTCCATAATTTCCTTAAAACTCACAATTAATTCCCAATGACTAGGACTTATTACTTCTTTACCTTCTAACTCAAACCTCTTTAAGACTTTCATTATCTGATATCAATAATTTTGCAAAAAACTACATACAAAATAGGTATTTAGCATTATTCATTTGCCTTTAGTTCCTTTTCTTTTCTTGCAAGGAATTTTTATCTTTTAGAAGGGAGGTGAGGCTATGGGTCATATCAAGGAGTGGGGTCAGACACTACATCCTCAGGTTATAACTTGTTTGAAGGGCATAAGAGTTTAGGCCTTCCTAAGGACATTACCTATGAGACGTTGAAGGTCAATTTGGCGATGACGCATGCGCTGCTGGAGCAATGCATGGACATGACTCATACTTTCCATCCTTCCCTGATTTGTGAGGTGATGATCACTCTTGGAGACTTCACCTTCCTAATCGGACTGTGGTTCTCAAGTATTCCTGTGCCTATGGATTATAGGGTTCATGAGCTTATGCTTTAGAAAGACTATTTGTTTTAGTTATCATCTGCATTCCCCGGTTCTAAAGGAGCAGGATGGTGGCAAGGTTAAGCATTCAAGCTGGCACTTTTAGAATTGTTGATGATAGCCTTAATAAGGTGAGTTATTAGCATACACATCACTTTCTTCTATTCTCCCTATCAGGATTATTAATTTCAAGCACCTTCGACTTAGCAGAGCTTTGCTTGGTGTCAGTAATGGAGGATCTAAGCTTGTTGCATTACTTCAACTAGGGATCGATGGCACTGGCATACCTCTACTGATTCCTTGACCAATGCTCACAAGGCACAGGGTACATATGCAGTGCAGGGAGAGTTCTCATTGTAATTATTTCTTATCTCTCCCTCCTCTTTTTTTGTACTTGCTTTATTTGATCATTTTTAAGACGTGTGCTAGCTTTGCTGATAGGTATGGGGTGTTGAGATGGGACTGCTAGAGGTGTTGGACCATGAGAGTGACATGGATGGTGGCTACCCTCATTTCGCCAGGTAAAGCATCATGTCCTATGCCTGGTCCTCTATCGCTACCAAACGTGCTTACCAGAACATGACCACCTTGGACCATCCACTTTTCCTTACACAACCAAAGTATGTGAGTTAAGATTATTTGTTTTTTATTACTTATTTTATACTCATAATGGTTTATTATTCTTTTTGCAACTGCATCTCTACTAGAAGTGTCCAGTGGAAAGGTGGCTACTAGAGGTGGTTGAAGTAGAGGCCATATTATGGCCATCATCTATACTTAGGGAAGCACATCTTTAATTGGTTGAGGGCTTAGATGAGCGATCTATCCCATAGCATTTGCCCACAAATTTGTACTGAGCAAGGAATCTTAAGGTTGTAGATCTTGCTGTGACGTTGCGCTATATATATGGGGAGCAACTATCTTTCACCAGCACACCCTACCAGCCGTAGATGGTTGGAGCAGTCATGGGGAGTCTCCCTTTATCAGAGGTGGCTATTTGAGCCTTCCCTCAATACACATCAGATGAAGAGGTCATCTTATAGTATAAGAGTCAGGTACAACTACATAGGCTACACGAGGATTTATTGCCCCATCTTTTGTCTCTTCATCTAATGTTGTTACTATCCGAGGCTACAAACGAGCCTATGGATCAATTTCAGAAGGGGTGGACCTCATGGTGGTAGGCAACTTGGCTTCCATATTGAATGGCATGGTAGAGTCCTGCATGACTTCATTGATCAAATCCATGTTATCGTTATGGATCACCCGGTCTGCATATGCATTTAAGCTGGCCGAGACCACCCACCTACGTACTTTATCATTGGTTTTCTTATACTTTGACT
Organism: Omphalea diandra; assembly: GCA_949677035.1. NCBI lineage: Eukaryota > Viridiplantae > Streptophyta > Magnoliopsida > Malpighiales > Euphorbiaceae > Omphalea > Omphalea diandra. The sequence continues at coordinate 11,005 of CATIWR010120505.1, read as the reverse complement.
TTGAAGTAAGGCATGCTGCTAAGAATATTGCTTTTCCTTATTGTAGATTCTTTATGTGAAGGCTTAAGTTGTGGTTCACTTGATTGCTACCTTGAAAAGGGTTATGACATAACATACGCATTTCATGTAGGTTAGTAAAAGTAAGCAAAATAATGAATGTTTACAGGTTCGTGATTTGTATTTCATATGCTTTATGTCCTATACATCCTAACCTTCATGTTTTTATAGAAGACAATCCATTGCTTGAATCGTAAGATCAAATAGAACGATCAGCATCTAGAGGAGGCAAAGGTGGAGATAAAGACCTTAGCCCAAACAATCGTAGAGCATGGGTATGTGATGACACACGACGAGGCAAAGGATTTCATGGCAACCTTTTTTAGAAGTGAAGGCAACTGAGCTATAGAGATCCCTTCCCCTTTTTAGCTAGCTATTCGGGATATTTTTTTTCTTCTTTTTATTCTAGTATAGTGTTTTTACATAGTTATATAGTTTATCAGGTCATTTGAAAGCCTCAATTTTGGACGTGTGTTTATATCTTATAGGGTAAATTGAGCTGACATTGTCTCTATTCTTTGGTTGAACTTTGACATTTTTTTTAAATATAGATGCATACTTTTAGCTCCTAAACTTGTGTTTCTAAATGTGTACTAACATCCTTTTGCACATAAGCTTTGCAGGACAGGTTGAAATGTCATTTTTCATCCATAATACAAAAAGAGTGGTTATTCGACCTTTTCCATGACTGATGGCTATATAGCCCTAGGCTGACGTATGTATGTGCTAACTAGAAGGCTGTATAGACCTATTTAAGGGTTGTGATTGTACAACCCTTATCAGAGGTTGTACAACCTTAGGTCATCTTCTATAAATGCACATTCGACACTTATTCTTCTCATTTACTATCCTTAGCTCCCAAACCATGTCAAGAGCCTTTCTAAGGTCTCTTCCGCTAAATCTTATTGATCTATCATAGACAGGCCTTTCAGCTGTCTATTGCCTTTCCTTTATCTGCCTTGACACTCACTTATTATGAGCAGCTTGTGATTTATAGGATTCCACCATTTGTACCTTTTATTTTGGGGATACATAGATCTGCCCCTTGCTAGTGGAATTTGATGACCATTCTTGACTATAATGTCACAAATACGGAACATATTGCCCTTCCTTAATTAGATTACCTACATGTTTAGAAGATGGTGGAGTTGTTTGATATGCGACATGAGGAGGTACCCAAGTACACTTTGGGCAAGGAAAAATCCTTATGTCTCCTCTTATCACCCTTTTTCCATATAAGGGGCCACACCCTGTCAACTCAATCTCATATTACGATAACCATTTTGATGGGAAAGTATTTACTATAAAGAGAGGATGAAGAGATAGATCTACACATTTTACCACTATTGGAGGGAATTGAGTCAAGTAAAACCACCACACCGACGATCTTGGGCAAGACCAACATGGGACTTGACAAAGTGACTCTTAGTATTAGTGTTTTCATTTATGAGGAGACCATTGTTGCTTCAGGTAAGGGTTCTTCTTGCAATAATTTTTATTGTTTTTTCTTTCTCTTTTTTTATTACACTAACTTTTGCCTGAACTACACTTGTAATTTTTCAATCCAATGGGCTACTCACTTTTGTTTAGGTAGCCTTTTTAGGATTTTTAACCTAATTATCACATTTTATTTTTCTTTTCCATTTCCCCCTTTTTCTTTTATATATTGTTGGAAAGAGAGATTGAGCCTATTGGCTACCCCAACCATGGATACAAGACTTTACTATCCATATCATCATTCAAACCACCATTTGTCAAGGCTAAATACTACCAGGACCGAGTGGAATGAGTGATTCTCTTGCATCACTGTCACTAGCAACCATTAGAGTTGCTTATGTTAGAATTTATCACGTGTTACCCTAAGGACTTACAAGATTATGTCATTCTTCTTACCTTGCCATTGGGTAAGTCAAATGACCTAGCCCATGTGTGTTGCTAGTTCAGTGCTCCTCAATTAAAGGTGTAATTCCTTCCTTTATATATGGAAGATCCCTTATCACAGTGCTTTCTAGATAGAATTAAGGTGACATGGACCAGCCGTCGTATATATGACTTTTATATTGGTCGAGACTCTTAGCATGATGATAACATGGACTACATGACATGGTTATGCGATCTTTAGAGCTATAAACATCATATTAACACAATAGTAAACAATGATCCTTTAGAAAAAAAATTATTTCTTATAGTTCAAAAGCATGTATAACTAATTCACTTTTTATTGTGCAATGGACTTTCACTTGATATTATGCTTAACATGAATCATTTACATTTGGCATATTACACATTAATGAAGTGCATAATTTCTACTTTCAATGTTGGCACATTAGAACATCTAATTGTCTTGCCCACTGCATTTGTCTTATCGATCCTTTGCTTGTTTATCCTTGCCTTTTATATTGACGTACGACTATCCTACCAATGGTCCCCTAGTGGTTAGTCACACTCTCTCAATGTTTGCTTGCATTTAATGATATTCATTTTTGTGCTCTAACTTTTGTCGAAGCTACACTTTCGAGTTTTCAACCTATTGAGCTTTTTTTCTTTCTTCTTTTTCTTATTATTACTTATTTATTTATTTATGCCTAATTTTTCCCTAAGTCATTCTTTCAAGTTTTTGACCTAGCAAGCCATTTTACTTTTCTAATACCTCATACGAAATACTTCCTCAATCAGTCTAAATTCTCTAAATCAATGAATTCATTCCCATTTATATTTTCCAATTTTGTTGCTCCATATGAGTAAATATGCTTGACCACATAGGGGTCTTCCCAATTTGGCCTAAACTTTCCCCATGGATCCTATGATTACAATCATGCTGCTTTCAACACTAGAACACCAACTTTTATTACACCCAACTTTATTTTCATTTTCAATGCGCATGTCATCCTAGCCTGATATAGTTGAATGTGGTATAAGGCTTTTAGCCTCTTCTCATCCAACAAATAAGTTGCTTAAGTTCTACTCCTTATCCATTAGTACTTGGGAATGCTATATTCAACTAATACCTGTAAGGACTTCACTTTTAACTCAATCAACAGTACTACCACCATCCTATATACTAAAGAGTACATTGTCATCCCGATCAATGTCATTGCCACAAGTTAATAACCCCATAAGGCCAAAGGTAATTTCTCATACCATTATTTATACATTTCAATCATTTTAGCAAGGATATTTTTTATATTCTTATTTGTTACTTCCATTGCTCTGTTAGCTAGCAGCTTGTAAGGCAATGACTTATGGTTGATCACCCTATATTTTACCAACATAACCTTGACCTCTGTTAGAAAATGGACACCATTGTTCGTAACAACATGGTGTGATACATCATATCGATATATAAGGTTTTTCTTAATAAATCATGCCATATGCTTTGCCCCCAACATATCGAAGGCTTCAGCCTCTGCCCACTACGAAAGATAGTCCACTGCTAATGCCCTTAATAGAAGCTGGTTTTATTTCTCTAATCATATCAATCCCCATGCTACAAAGGGTTAAGGTGAGGTTAAGTTCTAAAACTCAGTCGATGGCAGATGACTAAGTTTACCATGAACTTGACACCAGTGGTAGCTTTTGACATTCTGAATGCAATCATGCTGCATGGTAGTCCAGTAGTATGTCGACCTCGTAATCCTCTTTGCCAACACTTTTCCATTCATATAGGGACCATAAACCCCTGCATCTACCTCTTTCATGATCCTACTAGCCACCTCTTTTGCCATACATTTCAAATGAACTCTATCACACATTCTTTTTTACACTATCCTGTCATAAACCATAAACTATGCAAACAACCTTTGGATCATATATTTATCCTTTTTCTCAGCCTCTTTGGGGTATTTGACATTGGAACAATCCTATCCTCATTCATTAGCATCCTTATAGAGACAATCATTTCATAAATGATTTGTAATCCTGCATGAACATATGCGTTTAATAAATAATCATTTAGATATGTGAATTTGATTAGCATGATGATAACACTTCTACCATTTCATTTAGGGCACTTGAGCATAAGTATAAGGTTTGCATTATTGCATGGTAAACTATCACATGTTCTGTGTGTGTTATAATATCATAAATAATGGTGTTTTAGAGCTTATGTAAAAGTACAAGGAGTATATGGGGTTTAGGATATGGATAGAGGTGTTGAAAGAGTTAAGAAGAAGGACTAAAAGAGGAAAATTGAACTTCCAACAAATGGTAGTGATCCACCATGATTTTGTCCTTTTAAAGTAGATATACAAATTAAATTTCTCTTCCTTTAGGATCAAATTAGATAGGTAAAAATGTGAGGGGCAACAAAAGAAAGAGCGAGCTAAGGAAAAAAGAAGGAAGGACGGAAGGAAGAAGAAGAAGAGGAAGAATAAGAGAGAGAAAAAGTAAGCTACCTAGGAAGGAACCCTAAGCTTTTCTAGTTTTGGCAAAAGAGGTAAGTGATTTTATCTTATTCACACATTAAATTCCTCCCTCATAACATGTCAAACATGCATGATTGAGAGGAATTATGGAGTAATTTGAGGTAGAGCTCATGTATGGAGGTTGAAGCTCAAAAGAAATTAGAGTTGATTGTGTTAGTTTTATTGTTAGAGCAAATTGTTGCACCCATGATTTTATAATCCTAAAAGAAGAATTAAAAAATTTTAAAACAAAAAACTTATAGGTTTATGCCTCATCTAAGATCATGTAAATTGGTTTTGCTTAACATGGTTTGTGTTAAGAGCTATGACTCCTTCATTAAGGTTGTTTCCTAACCTATCAATATCTCATTGGTCTGGTTATTTTCATATATATATATATATATATATATATATATATATATATATATATATATATATTAATGATCTTATGTGTTGATTAAGATAAAGTGAAAAATATGAAACATGTTTTTATATATGCCCTCTAAATTACTATAAATCATTTTTGCTTAATTTGTTATATGGAAAGAGATATACCCTTTTTATTGTGACTAACCTTGTACTTGATAAAACCTATTTCATCTTTTAATTATATTCTCCAAGAATTTGATGGCCATATATTTGGAATTTGGTGATATGCAAGTTTGAAAGTTTTATATTTATGGCTCATATACATTATTGTAAAATAGTTTTGCCAAATATATTATGGGTGAGGAGACATTGTTCCTTCATCATGATGGATTCTCAACATGATTAAACCTGCTCACCCTGAGATTGACCATTTATTTTAGTGACCTTGTAGACTAAATTTGGTATTGGGTAAACCATTAGAAATGTTCCTTTATGTGTTATGTAGATGCTATTAAATCAGTTTTGTAATTGGATTTTTACAATTTGAGCTATGGGTAGGAATGTAAGGCCTACTCATACTGTAATCACATTGTAATAAGGCAAAATTCAAAAATTCACCACATTTTCTATAGGCCTTATAATGACATGAACTTTGACTATGTTATATCATTATGTGTTTAGTTTATGTTAAAAAAGGAATCAAATCATTTGGATTATTATAAAAAGATTTTTATAGTTAGAGTGTGCCAAGGTCGGGCTATCATATAAGAAAAAATTAGGCATAAAACGAGGTCCACTTGCATGGAACATGAACATAGTTGTATACCATGCATGCAAACTCGTTTTTATATTTTATAATAATATATGTATCAAATGTTAGGATCTCAACAAATTGAGGAAGCCCAAGAGAGAGGTTCAAACCTACCATAAAAGTTGGTTGCATCAAAGGTGAGTAAAGTAATAATTGCATTCTAATGTGTATGTGTGATGATTTTATGATATGGTTGTGTTCTACTATATGTATATATGATTGAATTGTAACATTTTACATGTGAGTACAAGTCAAGTGAGAATTATACGATCATAATGATTACTTGGTATACCATTATGAATGAATACTTGCATATGGAACTAAAAGGATATTGTGACTGGCTTGTCAAACACTTGCAAATCATTTGAAAAAGGGACAAACATGTCCTATTATGTGTTGTCCCTTAGTACCCTTAGGGGATTGAATAGGGCAATGACAAGTAATTATAAATAAAAACTAAATGCATAAATGAATAAAGAATCAAGATACAAGATATATAGAGGTTCGACATAATTTGCCTATGTCATCTCCTTTAGTATTCCCACTAGAGCTTTTACTATTAAGATAGCTTAAGGTGCTATCAACCACCTTTACAATTGTAGTTTTTAGGGATGACCAAGTTGTTACGCATAGACTATAGGTGCTACTACAACCTTATCTCGAAGTAGTTTCTAGGTACTACCTTAAAACTTTCACAAAGTATGGTTTTTAAGATCTCCTAATCAAGGATTTCCCAAAAAAAAAAAAATCATGTTTTAGTATGTTTTAAAATTTTAAGAATAAATGAAATGTTACATAACATGGTAACCTATGAAATATCTAAAGCTAATTCTCAGCTTAATTTAGAAACTTGTTACAGCTACTGCAAGGATATCTTTTAAAAGAATTAGCTATATAATGAATGACTAGATTTGCTGACCCTAAGATGGGTTGAGCCGTAATGGTGGAAGGAGCAAGCAAGGGGTTAATAAAAAGGGCTTTTTATGTCATTCCTTACTAATGTAAAATAGTATCTACTGTACCTTTGACAACATTAAAGATGAGGATAGCTCTCTCACTCAAGCAATATTACACTTTAAAGTACACTCACAACTTATGCTTAATCTAGTTGATAGTATTCAGAGAATATTTAGAAACTTATTCTTCAAACATTGCTTTGAAGATAACATTTGCAACCTTTAAATAATGAACTTCTCTTAGCTATCAGATCACTTTTAGTTCACCCTTTTGATTTGAAAATAGCTTTCATGATAGAATACTCACTTAATGGAATAATTCTTTACTTGTTTCTGTTGAGAGTGGATCTTTTTATAGGTTGAAACAAAGAACTAGCCATTAAAGATAAAGTTATCACTTCATATTATAAATGTAGACACTTATGAGATGTTGGAAATTCTCTATGCCTATTATTGAGTCATCAACCATTATTGATTTCATGAAAATGGATGGTTGTCAAGCAAAATACAACTTTAACAGTCATTGGTGCTAACGAATTGCCCGTTGGGACTAGCTATTGAAGAGAAGTTTGTCTGAATGTTCCTTATTTAATTTTCTTATTTGTTTATTCAGCTAACTTCAAAGGTTGTTGGATATTTTTAATGTTTGTCATCTCCTAATCCCTATATGCTCCTTATACTTTTACATAAGGTTTGAAACACCATTATTTATGATATTATAACATGCATACAACATGTGATAATTTACTGTGAAATGGTGCAAACCTCACATCTATGCTTAAGTACCCTAAATACAATGGTACAAGTGTCATCATCATGTTTATCAAATTCACATATCTATTTAACTAATGTATATGTTCATGTGGGATTGCAAATCATTTATGAAAGGAATATGTAAACTTGAGGATGCTATAAATGAGGATTGGGATGTTACATTTCATCCCGTCTTATGAAGAATTTTGTCCATGAAATTCAATACATATAAACAAATATGAATATTGCCATTTCATATTCTCTTTGATTTCCCATGTGGCTTTTTCTTGTGAGTGGTTTCTCTATAACACATTAACCAAATGGATTTCTCAAGTTCGTAGCTATTTTTTCTTATAACCAATGATTTCATTAGTTCTTCAACATAACTTGCATCATCTGTAATTGTTATTACTGGATCCCTAAGCATATGTATAGGATCATATCGATACTTTTTTAGCATACTCACTTGAACTACATCTTGAATATGAGCTATCTCTAGTGGTAGTGCTAACTTGTAAGATAATGGACTGATTCTTTCTAAGATCTCATATGACCCTATGTATCAAGGACTCAATTTCCCCTTCTTGCCAAATTGAATTCTTCCTTTCCATAGTGAAACTCGAAGGGACACTTTGTCTCCTACCTTGCATTCCATTTCTCTTCTATGTTGGTGCACATAGCTCTTTGGCCTTTCTTGTGCTACTTTAAGTTTGCTCTTGATTGCTTTCACCTTGTCCATAGTGTCTTCCACTAGTTCTAGCCCTTCTAAAACACACATCCCTTCTTCATCCTAATAGATAAGACTTTGACATTTTCTTCGATATAAATATTCATATGGTGCAATTTATATACTATTATGATAATGATTATTATAAACAAATTCAATCAAGGTAATATATTTATCCTATACACCTTTGAACTTTATCACAGAAGCTCAAAATATGTCTTCAAGTGTATGAATTGTCCTTTTTGATTGCCCAACTATATAAGGATGAAAAGTAGCATTGAAGCTAAACCTGGTACCCAAATGGTACCCAAAGCTTATTGCAAACTAACCCAAAATTGAGATGTAAATCACAAATCTCTATTTGATATAATGGACATTAGCACTCCATATAATCTGATAATTTCATCTACATATTTCTTTGTTAAGTTTTCAAGTGAACTACCCCATCGAAGAGGCAAAAAGTGAGCTGACTAAGTTAATCGATCAATGATCACCCATATAGCATCATTCTTCTTCAAAGTTCTCAATAACCATATACAAAGTCCATGGTTATTCTCTCCCATTTCCATACTGAAATCATCAATGTTTTTAATTTTTCAATTGGTGTTTAATATTCTATTTTGATCTGCTGATAAGTCAAACACATTAAAACATAGGTTACAATATCTTTCTTCATTTTAGACTATAAAAAATGAGATCATAGGGTATTATACATTTTTGTCATTCCTAGATGCATCACATATGGAGCATTATATGCTTCCTCTAGGATTTCTCTTTGCAAGTTATCCACATTAGGCACACAAATATGAGATCCCAACGTCAAGGCATCATTTGAATATCAAAATCAATTTGTCTCCTTTATTTTACCTTTTTAATAATTTTTTGTAACTTTGAATCCTTACTTTATGCTTCTTTAATTTGTTAGTGTAACATTGGCCTCACTTGAAAAGTAGTAATCAATATCCTATTATTTCATATGTCCACATTCATAACTCATAACTAGAGTAAATAAGATAGTGGAAATATGTGTATATATAAGCTATACTACTTTGTGATTTCCTACTTAAAGCATCAGCAACCATATTTGCGTTCCTTGGGTAATATTCAATGGTGCAATCATAATCTTTTAACTACCGCCTCTATCTCATATTTAATTCTTTTTAGCTCAATAAATACTTTAAGTCCTTATGATCCATAAATATCTAAAAGTTTCTTCATACAAGTAATTTCTCCATATTTTGAAAGCAAACACAATGACAACAAGTTTTAAGTTGTGTACTGGGTAAGATAATTCCTAAGGCTTCAGTTGTCTAGATGTATATGCAATTGCTTTACCATGTTGCATCAAAACACATCCCAAACCTTGATGAGAGGCTCACTATAAGCTACAAATCCTCAATTACCTATCGAAATGGTTAACACTGGAGTAAATGTCAATCTATCTTTTAATTCATCAAAACTCTCATGGCATGCTTTAGACCACTTAAATGTTGTATTTTTTTTAAAGTAACATAGTCAAACTAGCAACTATGTAACATCCCTATCCACATTCATTGGCATTATCACATGAACATATTCATTTCATAAATGATATGAAATCTCACATGAACATATACATTGGATAAATGATCATTTAGTCATGGGATTTGTAGAAGCATGACAATGACACTTGCACCGTTATATTTGGGACACTTGAACATATATGTAGTGTTTGTATAGTTGCATGGAAAATTGTCTTATGTTATGTGCATGTTATAGCATCATAAATAATGGTGTTATATAACTTATTTAAGAGTATAAGGAGCATATAGGGATTGAGAGATGGATGGAGAGGCTCAAGGAGTGAAGAAGAGGGACTAAAAGAGAAAAAGTGAACTTCCAACCAATGGAAATGAAGCACCATTATTTTATATTGTTATAATAAGTTTATATCGATAATTAGGGTCAAAATTATGAGGAAACCCGTGAGTTATACCAGAAACAAAGAGAGAGCTAAAGAAGAAAGAAAGAAAGCAAGAAGAAGAAGAAGAAAAAGAAGAAGAATAATAAGAAAAGAGGGAGAAGAGTGAGCTGCCTAAAGTTTTCTAATTCTGAGATAATAAGTAAGTTAATTTATCTTCTTCTTAACTGAAATTAACCTCTCATGACATGTTAATCATGCATGGTTAGTGAGAATTATGGACTAATTGAGGTAAAGCTCTTGGATGGAAGTTGAATCCAAGAGAACAAGAGTTGTTTGTGCTATATTTTGCTGTCAAAACAGAATTTTGCATCTATGATTTCATAATCTTAGAATAGGAATTCAAGAAAGTTCAAAATATGAAAGTTGTAGCGTTATGTCTCATATAAATGCCTATGAAATGATTTTTCTTGATTTGGTGTGTGTGAGGAGATATGACTCCTTCAGTAGGACTGGGTCAAATCCGGATCGAGATGATCTCAGTCTTTTGTTTTCTTATATTTTGATGGCCTTATGTTCTGATTTTGAAAAATCATAAAACATGAAATTTTTAGGTTTATGTCCTCTCTAAATACTTGTAAATCAGTTTTGATTGGTTTGTTATGTGGAAAGAGATATGACTCATTGATTAGGACTGACTCTGTACCGGGATGAAACCTCACATTTCTTTTGAATCTATTTTCTAAGAATTTGATGGCCATAGATTCATAATTTGATGATGGTATAAAATTTTTAAAGTTGTATATTTATGTCTAGTCTACATTCCTATGAAATATTGTTGCCAAATCCAGCATGATTGTTGAGATATGGTCCCTTCATTATGATTGTTTGTTAACATGTTACAAACCTACTTATCCTGAGATTGGTCCTTTGTTTTGGTAACTTTATAGACTGAATTAGACAATGAGTAAAACATGAAAAATATTCCTTTATATGTTTTGTAACTGGTGATAGATTATTATTACAACT
>CATIWR010120429.1:0-15762 GCA_949677035.1 Omphalea diandra | reverse complement strand
TATATCTGTGTGTGTGTGTGTGGTATTTATGTATATTTAATCGATTGAAATACTCTTAATTTAAAATTATTTCAGGTATTCAATATATTAGCCAAATCTTAAAAAGATTAAAATAAAAATAAATAAAAAAATGCACGGACGTAAGAAAGTCTAAAATAGAAGAATAGGGAAAGTTAAATACAAGTTAATTAATAAATTTATTTTTTTGAATAGGACAAATTAATGAAGGAAAAACTTGTCATTATTTATCTCATGATTACACCTACAAATTACTGTAAGAAACCACATAATAAAATTACCATAAAAAACCACATATGAAGTTAATGATGCTAGATAACATTTCAAACTACCAAGTCATAAATTATATTACAAAGACTATATAAATAAATAGTTAAAAATAAAATTAAAAAATAATTTCTATAATTATTTACTTAATTGTATTTTGTAATAAAATTTTAATTTTTTAATATTTTTAAATATATTTTAAATAAATAATATATTCAATAACAATATTATTAAAAGAAAAAAGAAAATTCTCTGAAAGTAATGAAATTTAGCAATTTATTATCTCATGTGCACATGAAAAAAGCCGACTGTGAGAGTGACACAACACTACTCTTTCATAGGTTGAAGTTACATGCATCATTTTTTTTTTTTTTTGGTAAAATAACCATATGGACGTTTTTAATTTGTCCATCAACAATTAAACAAATATATAATATCAATATATAAAAATATAGGACAATTATATATAATATTATATGGAGGAATTTCAATGTTTACAACTAAATTATTGGTTATAACTGACAAATTAAAAAATATATATGTAAAATGATATATGCAAAAAATGTGATAAATAAAAAAAGTGTTGTTGCATACTGATTTTATAATATAATAATAGAACTTTAAATAGATTTGATTTTGACAAGTTTTATTTTTTTACAAATAATTAAAAATTTTAAAAAAACTTTAAAAAAATGAAAATACTAAAAAATTCTTTTAAAAAAAATGAAAAGATAAAAATACGTGTAACGCATATGTTAAAAAAGCTGGCATGGATGTTACATATAATTTGAGTTTAAATTTGTTGAGAACTTAAACGATAATTTCTTAGAAATTCAGATAGATAAATTTATATAAAAAAATAAACATATTAGAGAAAGTCCAAAAAGAGTAGTAAAAAAAACTATACGCCATTTTGCATTTTTTGCCATTCGCCGTCCAAATACAATAAATCCACGTGTTTGACATTATCAAATCACTTGATTATGAGGTTGAAAATCACTGTAGTGAAGGTTGAAAAATTAAGGATGTGGTGTGAAGATCATATATATATATATATTGAAAACAGGATCATATTTATTTGAAGCCAATTAAAGTTAGATTCAATCTTATAATGAATCAAAAGGCGCCAAAACACATAGTCGTCGGAAGGATTACGGTATATTTGACTTTCTAAAGTGGACTTTTCCCTGTCCACCCGGATGGACCCCACGAGAGCGCTCACATTCACCTCCTCTTCCCACCCCATTTCTCACTCAAAGCAATCATTTTCTATGAAATTTTATTTTTAAATTTTGATGTAAATTGCCTATCTCCTTTTTAGGGAAAAATAACTTGTAACTAATGTTATATGAAATATAAATTTCGAAAAAAAAATTGATATATTATAAAATAATAATATTATACACACAATAATAGAAATAATAATTGATATATTAAAAAACCTAAAAACCCTTATTACATAAAAAATAATTATTTTGTGTTATATATATTTTTCTTTCTTTTCTTTTTCTTTTTTGTTAAGAAGACTGTGTGTTCTTTTCTTCCTAAACCCACTTAAATGGAAGAATTAGAAATGGAAATTTTGTGAATATTCTCTAACATGTTGCACCATTATTTCAGGGTTTTTTTTTTTGGAAAGACAACTTTCCCAAAAAAAAAAAAAAAAGACCATTAATAACACGAAATCCACGGTGACCACATGAAAAAGAAAATCCGGACTACAAATTAAAATTCTTTTTTTCGAACCAGACTACAAATTAAAATTTAAATATATGAAAATAATTTTTTTTTTAAGAACCTAACACATATACATCTGTATACAACAAAAGAATAAATTTAATTTACATCATCCTTTAAAATATAACTAATAATATCCATTCAATCTGATTTTTTAATTTGAAAATTCATAGTGATAATTGCATAGGGTGATATGATTAACTTACTTGAAATGAGATAAAATAATCATAAAAAATAATTATTATGTTAAATCTATATCATTCATCTTGTAGATCAATAATGATATTCAGTAATTTTTTTTTTAAAAAAAGTTATTCAGCAAATAGGATTGGATTACATTTCTCTTAAAAAAAGAAACTTGCATGTAAAATTAATGAACAAAGTATTGCAAGAATATCTTAATGATGGAGGTTCAAAATCAAGTCTGATGTATAATATATGAATCAAGCTAGCCAAATGTTATAAAAAGATTAATGAAAAGTAAACATACTGTTACACTAATAAAATATTTATATATAAATTCTTCAAGGAACTCATATCTTGGCCCATGGTTTAACGAAGATGGCTGAAGAAACAACAAAATATTCCTACCAAAGGACAAGGTTTTAAAAAAGGAAAAAAAAAAAAAAGAAAGAAAGAAATGGCAGCCTATTATTGGCTACATAAAAGAGAGCCATGCCAACAAAAAAAAAAAAAAAAAAAAAAAGAAACTTAAAAATTGCAATCAAGAAGGTGTAAGTAACACGGTATTTACATCAATTAGTCAATTATTCTATTCCCCGTTTGGACAAGTCAGTGCCTAACTTTGTTCTTATGTCTGTCTCAAAACAAGAAATTGTTGTTTCTGTTCTCATTGGAGGAGGAAGATGGAGGCCTAGAAGAAGAAGAAGGATAAGGAGGAAGAGGTACCACCTGGGTGGTGGAAACACCTTCCATTCCCAACCCCTCGGAAATATCCATGACTGCAGCAGGCCTAGGGTTTGGAAGTCTTTGAAAGAACAAATCACCATGTCCAGGACTGTTATTCCCTAATGAAAACATGTATGATGGTTGTTGCTGGCCATATTGTTGATGTTGATACTGGATATGATGATACCCTGCATGGCCAGCAGGGACCATAACTGCACTAGGGTTGTTAACATGGCCGGCTTGACGTGGAGCATTCAAACCAAAACTAAAACTCGGTGCACTGAGCTGCGATTCTGAGGAAGCAAAAGGTGCACTAGGACCTCCAGTGAACTGCTGTACCATAGCTCTAAAATTTGTGGTATCTGTATTGAGTAGCGTTGTAGGAGTTCTCCTGGATGCCCTAGACCGTCTACGAACTGGTTTGTTCACACGTCCCTCTGGGCTCAAATGGCCACTGCTCGAGTTGGAATTGCCTGAAACCACTTGGGTGGTGTTGGGGACAATGGCGGCCGTAGTGACAACAGTGGCATCAGAGAATCCGTCGCTAAACATGGTTCGACCAGGTGGTACCATTTGGGTAGGAAGGTTTTGCTGATGATAGAATTGGCCCCAATCGCTAGGACTAGACATGGTTTCACTCATGGCCTAACATACAATACTTATTTCTTGGGTGGGTTAGAAGGGAAAATAAACGTCCCCAGGCTTCTTGTATTTATGGTGGCTTCAAGGTGGTCAATGTGAAGACTATAATGGTAAATCTTGGCCATTGATTTTCCATCCTAAGACTATGTCAAGTGATGAGCACGTGGGTTATGCACCGGGGTGGGGGTTTCTGGAAGGTCTTCAATAAGACGATTCATGGTTCCTGGAAGCAACATGCTTATCATGATGACGTCATCTTCAAAGTGGCCACGTCGGCTTCAGACTTTGTGGTGGTAGGTGACATTAGGCGACTTAGGACTTTTTGGTAGTCATCAATGATGGATATTTTTTAGATTAACCAAAAACAATTATGAATAGTCTATCAAGTAATTGTTACATGACCCAAGGAAACAGCCTTGTTATTTCTTCATTCAAACCGCCCGCTACTTTTTAACATACCGTTTCAATTCGTTTGTAAAGCGCATCGTAATAATTTGAAAAGGAGCCTGTTCTCCTAAATTTAGTATTTCTACTGTTAGATAGATATGGTTAATAACAAATAATTATTAATTACTTAATATTATTAATAAAGATATAAATTTTTTAAAAAGAATTAGAACATAATTATCAATTAACTTTAGTTATTTATGTCAATCAATAATTTTAATTATAAAGATGATGAAAATATATTTTAGATTATATTTTGTTATAAAATCGTTGGGATAATAAATTATATCCAACAAAATCATAAATTGAATAATATTACTAATTTATGTTGCCAAGCTACCAAGTTGGATAATCCAAGTCGGGCTTTTTGGGTTATGTATGAGTCGATTGGGTCCTTTTGGTTTGGGCTCTACAAGACAGATAGAGATGAGAGGCAAATCTGGCCTAGTGCCGGAAGTCCAATTCGATACTTAAGTTAGTTAACATTGCTTGAGAAACAAAATAAGAGTATGTGAGAGCAACATGAATGAAATATCCAGTTGAAGTTCCTTTATATTGTGTTTCGAATGGATGATATTAGTATTGAGTGAGGATTTTGTTTCATTCCTGAGGTGGATTACCTTTTCTGATGAGGGTTAATTTCTTGATGAGAATTATTTTTTCCTAAAAGGGATAAGGGATGAACTTAAGAGTCGTATATGAGTTGAGCCAATGCTAGCCTATAAATTGAGAGTCCTTTTTAGACTGAATTGGACTTATGACAAATTGCATAGTTAAGGTCAATAATGTTGAGTTGGGCTTTTCATAAGAGTGGGTCTAACCTATTTTAGTAAAGATAATATCATATGTCCCATCTAGTTCGGATCTATTTATGTCTTGAAAAGATTATGACAAAAAATGCCTAAGTCAACATAGAGATATCTTAAGGTAACAAAGCTGAATGGTAGGGATGAAACATGTCGATCTGTTCATATCCTTGATAGATGAAAATTTAAAATTCAAATTTGAATTGTCCCATCATCTATCCTGCCATGTGTCACATGATCAGCGTGCTTCAAGCTAATCAAAGCGATTTGAGCCATTTGATGAAGCGTCAGTTCATCTGGCTCTGCCTCTTTATGTTCCTTTTCAGGCTAATAAATAGAGATAAGGATGTGTAGAAACACATTTTTCTTTGCCTTTGCTATTAGTCTAAATTTTCTTACGAGATTTGAAGACTGTACTTGCTACAACTGCGTGTTTACCACAGAGAAAGGTGAGATTTTGCTTTAATTCCTTCTTCTTCATTTCTTCTTCAAAAATTCATTATACTTGCAAAAAATGGATGTTGCATACACTATCTCCCCTTTCTCCCTTCTGTTCCCATTGAAACTATACTCACACCAGTAGTAGTATACTCAAATGGGGTTATGGGCATGGAGGAACACCACAAGTAATATATAATATGTCGATAGATAATTTCGTTGATAAATGAATCGATTATGTTGGTAATCTTAGTTTCCCAACAGAACAATGACTGTAATATTATGTCGGTGAAGTGTTGGTTGGTTAGTAAATATCGAGAAAAACTACATTTGTCGGCAAACTTAACAACGGAGTTGCCTACAAAAAATCGGTCGACAATTAAGCATAAAAATTTGACTAAAAGACCGGCGAAATATCCTGTTGACAATTTCATCGGCAAAGCCCTTGATAATTTGTTGGTGAATTAAACTTGAATATTATATTATTTTTAAAATTTTAATTGATAATCCGTTGATATGTTTTTAATTTTTGTAGCTTTCTACCGACAGCTTTTCAAGGGTTTTTTTAAATATTATAATATTTTATACTATTTATGATATTAATATTTTATTATATTAATATTAATTTTTTAATATTAATTGGATACTAATTTAAATATTAGTATTAATATTTAAATATTTATAATATTAATTAATTTTATAATATCAATTTTAATAATGTTCATATCTTACACTATTTATGATATTAATTTTATGATTTTATAAAAAATTAAAATAAATTAAAATAATAACAAAACATATAACAAAAAAAGAAACACACGCACGCATGCACGCGCACACTTGCACACACATTCGTGCGCGTGCACACACACACACACACACACATATATTTGAATATATACATAAAAATGCCAATGTTTGATACAAATAAACTGTAAAACTAATTGGTTGTTCTATCCTCTGGATCAATAATAAAATCATCAGTGATGTCAAAGTAATCAGGATAAGATGCAGGAGGAGGAGTAGCTATAGAAGCAGGAGCAACACCAACAATAGTAGTCAGTGGTTGAGGAGAAGGAGGGGTGGGTAGCATAAACATCTGCAAATAAGAAGGAAGAGATATCTCAGTCTGCTGGGATATGACGTACAACCACTCTTCCATAGCTCGCATTCATGAATCGACAGAGTGGACATGGAAGTGATGGGATGTGATCCTCTTAACTACTCGCCTTTCGACCTCTCACTACAAGTCCTTGATAGAAGGTGGTGGAGCTGAAGAAGAGCTGGCATTCGAGGACTTGTCATAAAAATGAGAGGCTTGATCATCTATACCATAAATTCGCCCCTTCACCCGACCCCCCATTTCCAGTAGAAAAACCTTGCGCTTGTCCACTCGACAAGGTTCATTGAAACCTAGAGGTGGATATGACAACTATTGATGATGTTTGTGAATACAATTATGCATTTTGTAAAGTATAAGATATATAAATATTAATTAATGAAAAGAATAAAATATAAAATAAGTAAATTATAACTTATATTAACTGCCTTAGATCGTGCATCAACAAAGGTCTCCATGTCATGTTACTTCGTGTGTATATGCATGTAGACATTGACAGGATGAACCTCTTGTCCTAGTTGTCGAGCCTGTTGTGAAGGTAATAAAAAGAAGAAATTAAATTCAAAACTTTAAATGAATGAAATAAATAGCAATTCATAAATGTAAAATATTTTCTTACTAGTCGTCTGGCATGCTCAAAATGAAGGATAAACCCCTTGTGTGTCCTGATGAATTTGAGCTAGGACCTCCTTTCTCTGTCTATCTATTCAGGCTAGCATGGTGAGACATAGCCTGAGTATGTGAAAAACTCCACTGAGTCTGCCAGTGGTTCCAAGCTTCATCAGGCACCTAAGTCTCGTTGCCTTTATACTTCTAATGATGAAGCATATCCTTATACCTCAAAACAACCTTCTTAAAAGAAGGTTGTCTGGACCAAGGCATCGATCACATGATCTCACTGAAATTGCTTCTGCATGAACAATAAACACTAAAAAATTAGTAAATAATTAAAACTTATTTTGAAATATTAAACTTAGAATTATAAATATTACTTGCCTTGAACTCGTGTCAGTAGAAGGTCTTCACAGACTATGGGAACTTCTTCTAGGTGTAGGCATCATGATGAATCTTCTACTTAAAGATCTTCTAGCATGCACGGGAACATCTATCAGATGAATACAAATTGCAAAATTGAAAATAAAAATTAGTTAGTGTTATAATTAATAAGATAAAAAAATAAGAAAATAAATAAAAATATAAAAAATAATTATTACACGCCTCTCATGCTGTAAAGAAATGTGAGGTCATAGTTTAGGTGCAGGAATTGTATCCGCCTCATATTCATATGTGGACAACGATTGTGTAGATTGAGTTGAAGAAGGATCCTGAATAGGGGATGAAGTTGAAGGACAAGTCAAATTAAAGGGCAGAGCCAGTGTTGAGGGAAGTCCAGGCGTCAAAGTCGATGTGTTGAGGGCTAGAAGTGGTGGCATAAGATGCCTGCGATCACAGGTACGTCCTCTACCTAGTGTACCACCTCGGGACGGTGTACTCGAATCATTAGGTAAACGACGTGTCATCTGAATGTACATATAAAATTATATATCTAATGTAATATATACATAATAAAATTTCTATTCAATTTTATGCATTAAAATACTTAAAAATTAAATGCACTGAAATTTTTTACTTACTCTTAATAATCATACTCCATATCACCTTCAAACATTATTTCTTCTGATGATTCAGATTCAGATTGTAGCTTCATTTGATCATCAAATTGAATATCTTTGTTGGCATCATTTAATTCGATGAATGACACACCCAGATCATTTAAAATTCCTAATGGCTCGTCCACCGTAATTTCTAGAAGAGACAAATTTTGTTCCACATCCTCTTGAAACGGAGCTTGAGATGATGTTTTAATAGCAGATTCATCCTTTATTTCAACAAATGATCAAGCTTTTATATTGAATATTGCCCACCAATAAGCTTTATCCCATCGTAAATTGGGATAAGGAAGATAATTCACTTGACAAGCTTGCATCGCTAATATAAAAGGTTCGTACTTGTTAAATCTGTGTTTATGGTTGATTTTGAGAAGATTTCAATTTCATGCATTTTCATTCCAAAATTAAGCTTTGGATTAAATCATTCACATTTAAACAAAATGGTTTTTCTGGTCGAAAGTGCAAGATACTCCAACTATAGCACCTCGATTAGTCTACCGTAATAGTCATATGCATTTTCACTGTAGTTTGAACCCTTCGTACTTACTCCACTATTGATTGATGCCCTATTGGAACCATATTTTTCAGTGTGAAACTTAGATCCATTTACAAAGTAAACGAGATACATAGCCATAATACATAATGAACCTTTTGTAAAATCTACAATAAATTGATTTGTGCTTCCATTGGTTAGATCATTTGCCTAAAAAAATAAAGCAACTCATTATCAACATTATTCATATAATAATTATTCTTATAAAATTTACAATTGTAATATTAGCTAGGGTATACTCACATATGACTCAAATCAATATCAAAAATTTGTCCCTAACTTTTTATCAACATTATTGGTGGATATATTAGGAAAAGTGTGCTTCAACATGTCAATATCTAACCTTTATAAATTTGCACAACATAATATTAGTATTTTAATATTTGTATATCATTTTCAGAAGTACAAAATAAAGAGCTGAAATAGAATTATAACTTACTCAATATATTCAGTTACTTCACGGCAGTTCAGAAGAATATATATTTGAACTGCATGATATTCTTTGTCTGTCAACATTTTGCTTTTAGGTCTGCCAAATGGTATAATTAGATGAGGTAATATTGACAAAATTTCTAGAATATTGGATGTTTTAGAGTTTCCACCATCATTATTTTGAAGTACTCTTTTGTACCTTGTATACACATGTGGTTTAAAATAGTATGAGCAAAATGATGATGCTTCTTCAACAAAGTATACATTGCATATAAAACATTCAACCTGAGCTTTATTCTTCACATTATTTTTTAAATGTCCAAGAAATCTATAACATATAACATGTGACTAGATTAAAAAAGAATGGAATTGAAATGACATGTACAATGGAAACTTTTGAATTTAATGTACCCCTCAAAAGGATACATCCATCTATACTGTAAAAGTGCTTTGCTTCCTATGCCAAGTGTATAACTTGATGTTCCAATGAATCAAAGAAACTTAGAGGGGAAATACATTCCAACTTACACAAAATCAATGAAATGTCAATTTGCAAACATGCCATGTCTTCTTCCCTAATTTGCGATGTAGTGAGTTCATTAAAAAACAAGCTCAACTCTGTGAGAGGTTTCCATACTTATGAAGGCAACAACTCACAAAAAGAAATAAGGAGTAATTGCTGCATAAGCATATGACAATCATGACTTTTCATGCCAAATAACCTTAACTTACGTATATTGACATGTCGAGCCATATTCGATACATACTCATTTGGAAATCTAATATTCTTAAGCCATTCATATAATACTTTCTTACTTTGCTTATCAAGTATATATTTTATCTTTGGATATTTTCTAGTTGCATCATCTCGATGTAACTTCGAACGATGACAAAATAACTTTAAGTATTCTCTAGATTTGACATTATCTTTAGATTTTCCTTCTATATTCATCATTGTATTAAAAATATTCTCAAATATATTCTTTTCACTGTTCATGACATCTAAATTATGTCTTATCAAATTGGTACTCCAATAAGGCAAATCCCAGAATATACTTCATTTCTTCCACCCACTTCTTGTTCATTTTGTTATTTGACCATTAACATTTTGGATCTAATTTCAATTACCCTCTTCAATCATAATTCAATGATTTCCTCTAGCACATCCATTCCTGACCTTATAAGTGGAGTTGGATCTTCCACTATTTGATTCTTAAGAAGAGCAATTTGTTCAATCGTAATGAATGATCAAGCGATAAGAATTTTTGGATATTATCAAACCAAGACTGCTTACCAACATTTGGAAGCGTGAAGGCATCAATATGTTCCATGCAATATGAACAAGCAAGTCTGCCTTGAGTACTCCATCCAGACAACATACCATAAGCAGGAAAATCACCAACAGTCCATGGCAAAGTAGCTCGCAATTGAAAATTGTGCTTTGTGAAAATATCATATGTCTCTACACCAATTTCCCATAGTTTTTTTAGTTATGCAATCATGGGCTGCATGAATACATCCAACTTTTCTTTGGGATTGTTAGGTCCTAGAACTATAATGAAAATGAACACATAATCCTCCTTTATACATATCTATAGCAAAAAATTATAAGAGGTTAGAATCATTGGCCAACATGAATATTGTTGTCTAGATTGACCAAAAGGTTGAAACCCATCAGTGCATAATTCAAGCCAAACATTTCATATTTTAGATGCAAACCGTGGATTCATTATGTTAAAATGCTTTCATGCAGGAGAATATGAACAATGTTCCATCACACCTTCATCATGTTCATGCTTAGCATGACATCTCATATACTTGGTAGTTGCTTCATATGCATACATCTTTTGTAGTTTCGGTGTCAGAGGAAAGTAATACATCTTCTTATACAAAACTTCTTTTTTAGATGTACTTGATCCTCGAGGCATACACTTATATTTGAGAAAATCACAAAACTTGCATGTCCACAAGTCACTGTCATCACCCTGATATAACATACAATTATTCTTGTAGCAATGAATCTTCTTAACAGGAAGACCTAAACCTTACATCAATTTTTTAGTGCTATAAAAACTATCAACCATCGTATGATCCTCAGGCAACGACTCATTGAACCATTGTACAATATCATTGTAATACCTTTTAGATAAATGATGCTCTGATTTGATATTTATTAGTCATGAAACAAAAGATAACTTAGAATGTTTTTCATAACCATGCCACAATTTCTCATTAGTTGCATCAAGTATATCATACAATTTTTGGGACGTTGGATTGGGAGCTTCACTCATTCCACTCCAATCAAACTCTAGCTACATCCACTACCATATTATGGTATGCCATAGGTTTTGATTCACTTGGACATACATTATAGGTTAGAAGTTCATATTCATCTGTAGCTGATGTTCTAGAACCACACACTTCACTATGTAAATACGATTCATAGTATCTAGCAACAAAACCCCTTCATATAATATGCAACATTACTGTATTAGGGTCAAATAACTGCTATTCTAACACTTCTTATGACTACACTGATATCTAATTTTAATTCTATCCATAAATTTAGGTTGAGACGTTGTGAATTGAATGAAATAGTTCACACCTTCTAAGAATTCTGGACGTAATAACCCATTCTTCAGTCTAGAACACATCTAATTCCTATATGATCTCATTATAAGGTCCTAAAAATTTCAATATAACAATACAATTAAACATATATACATATAATATTTTCATTTCAATATTATCTATGATATTTTTCAGTTTTTTAATATTTAATATTATCTCCTTATCTCCCCTTACCTATAAGGTAAAAACCTAATCCATTTAAAAATTCATTACGATATAACAATTTGTCGTAACAATATAGTTCACATAACTATTGAAATTTCGGTAGTATCTCATTACAGTTCTCTTAGTGCACCGCAATGAAAAATGTTTTCTAACATTTGTCGTTATGCACTAAGAGAATGTGTTAGGGGATACACACTCGAATATACCAGTAACATATATAATGAACTTTATTATATACAACAAGTTATATTAACAATAAAATTTTCAAATTATCCACTTTGGACAATTCAACGTAAGTCTCATAATCAAATGAGAATCTCACCAAATAGGTATTTAAGGTTATGCTTATATGTTCTTCTATGAAATTTATAGGGAATTCAATCTAATTTCTTGTAAATTACATATTATTTTGGTATTGTCCTATTCATAAAAATAAAATTTCAAATAAACATTAATTTCAAACATATAATATTAAAAAATATAACAAGAAAGTTTTAAAATTTTTGTTTTTACCTAATAATCTTAATTTTTCTTAAACTTTTGCATCTATTCTATTTTTTATATATATTATTATTATTTTATCTCAGCTTTGAAATTTTATTTAATTTTTAGGGATATTATTTTTTTTGAAAATCTTTGAAAATGATAAAGAATATTACTTATAATTTACACTTTTTACATTTGTTAATGGTCAATTTAGGATAATACAATTTTTGGATTTTTTTATATTTTAAATTTTAAGGATATTTAATTCAATTAAAATTTTGAGTTTTTTTTTATAACATTCGTGATGTCCTTTTAATTTTATGGAATTTTTTTTTATTTCTTAAATTTTTCATTTTTTTGGACAAACTTAGGATAAGTAAATTTTTTAGATATTTTTAAATTTTTATTTTATGACCATTTAAGTTATTAATTTGTTTGGTATTTTGATAACATTCGTCATTAATTTTTAATTTGTAGATAATTTTAGTTATAATATAGAATATTATTAAATTTTATGGAATACTTTGCAACATTACAATTTCAAGAATTATTTTTTTTAGATATCTTATGTCATTAATTATATTATAAAGATTTTTGCATTTGAAGTCAATATAATTTTTATCAATTAACATTTTTTGATGTTTATGTTTTAAACTTAAGGCAATTTAAGTAACTAATATCTTTTTTGCATTTATATAATATTTTATTTGATATTATTATACAATTTTGTATTGTTAAAATTTTATTATATACAAAGATACATATATATAAATATTTTTAAATATATCAGTTATTCAACGAAAAATATATTTTTTAATATACAAGATGTTGAAAAATTATTACTTACCTCTTGAAGTGCAAATATATCAAATTTCACAAAAATAGATTTCAATCTAAGTACAAAATGAAAAAAAAATATTATAAATGACAAATATCAATAAATTTATATAATTTCTATAATTTAATTGAACTACAAAAAATTCACAAATTAAAGACACACTTAACTTATTAACTTTAATGAATTTATAATTTCTAAAATTTCATAAATTAAACTAAATTACAATCACTTACTAAATTTTATTAACATTTCAAAAATTTCAAAAATTTTTAAAATTGGATTAACTTCCACTTACAAAAATTTAAATAAAAATTTCTCAAATTACATTACATTATTACATTTAATTACAAATTATCAAAATTTCATTTTATTACACTTAAATTTCTAAGATTTAATTAAATTACACTTCAACTATTTATTAAATGTTGCTACAATTCCTAAAATTTCACAAATTTAATTAACTTACTCAAATTGAATTGAAATGTCAAAAATTTTAAAAGCTTATGCTTAAATTTATTAATTTTACTAAATTTCTCAAATTTAATTTCATTACACATAACTTTATAAATTTTTATTAAATTACATTAAAATTAATCATTAAATATTGCTACAATTTATAAAAGTAGTAATTTCTAAAATTTGATTAAATATATTAAATTTTGATTAAAATTGATTTAAATTATTATATATAATTAAATTACACATTCATTTCAATACACTTAAATTTCTAAATTTTAATTTAATCACACTTAAATTAGTCATTAAATATTACAATTTCTCAAAATTTTCAAATTTAATTAAATTACACAAATTAATAAATTTCATTTACTTATTAAATTTCAAGGCGTGGAGGTGCTGAGCTCTGAGCTAAGGCCTTTTTCTCCTCTCTAACCTAATCAATTCATACTCTATTAGGAGAATTTTTAAGCTGAGTTTAGACTGCCCGAGATGTGGTTCGTTCGAAAGGTGCTAGAGGTGTACTAACTAATAATATCACAAACGAGATTCTGATGTTGGCGAGCCTCTACCTGCTAGCCTAGGAGCGAGGAATACAAATCTCGATGGGGGTAGTGAAGCAAATATAAATAATTATGCACCAAGATGGGGAAGACCACTACCATGTGATTGTTAAGCCCAAAATGGGCATGTTCAGTTAATATCCTTCTTCAATAAAAGGCTAGAAATATAAGTTTTTTTTTTTATTTTTTATCATTTATTGCAAGGATGAGATGAGATTCCTTATAAGATGGACCAGTAGGGATGATTGGGATGTCTTTGTCATTGCTTCTAAAAGCAATTGGTTGAAAGACTATGAGCTATGATAAAGGATTCCATAAACTTAACAAAGCGAATAGAGAAACATCTCTTAGTTGATCTCCTTCTGGTATCTATATCTTTTAACTTAAGTCTTAACTTATGTACTAATGTATATTAATGCTTCTTTTATTTTGCAGAGATGGAGTTCAAAGTCATCAATAAGGAAATGAAGAGGCAAAAGGCAGCCTAAACTGCGTAGGGGGATAGCAGGCAGCCTAAGACTCGAGTGAAGAAAGCTACCAATCATAATTAGGTGCAGGAAGAGGCAAAAATAATCGAGCCTTAAGTTAAAGCATCATATAAGCCCACATTGATGCTTGGCTCATTTACTAATCATATGGATGTGCAAGTAGCAACTAAGTTGCCACCTTTAAAGAAAGCCCGAATGGGACTAGTGGATGTTAACTTCGATAAAGAGCTTTTCATGCTTCCTAAGAACCTAAGCCAATGTCTTGACCATCGAGGCTTTTCGAAGACCAAATATGAATAGTGCTAACTGAGTCATCTTATGGCCAACAAGACCTTGGGAAGGATATGTGTACTTCATGAGGATAAAGAAAGGTTTAAGCATTTTACTGTTAAGTAGCTGGTAGATTGAGCTAAGATGTAGAGCCTCAAGGTAAATTTACTAAGTAACTTTGAATATAAAAATAGGCTAAGTTTAAGAAACTAACTTGTTCTATTTATTAGATTGGTAGCAGTAGTAGAGGTAGTTTTGAGCTAATGTATGAAGGCTTCAAAAAAAGAGATAAGAAATATATCTGAGTTAGAAGGCCAACTCGTCAAAGCACATGAGGAGTTGGCCATATTGATGAAGGATCACCAGGACACCCTTTAACAAATGAAAGGGGGATGAAACTTTTGAACCCCACTTAGGAGGTGTTGATTGCTAAAGTGGCAAAGAACGTTGAGTTGTCTAGTTGCGAGGTAAAGTTGCTAAAAAAAGTCTTAGAGTTAAGGGATATCTAAGAAGATAATTGAGCTAAAGTAAGAAGTGAACCTATGGTAACGAAGGGAGCAAAAAACCCAATCTCTAGCTAATAAAAAGAAGGCTAGGATTTGTTGTAGCTATAACACCAAAATAAGGCATGAGCTAGCCAAAGCTCATCTTAAACTAGACTTTGAACATGTGGGTGACATCCTCTTGAGCAATGATAACGAGGAAGAAGAAGAAGAAGAAATGGATAAGATAGGGGAATAGACATAGGGTTAATTGTAACCCTTAGCTAGTCTCACCTTTATAAATATTTTCTAAGTAATAAAACTTCTTCTTTCCTTTAACTTCT
>CATIWR010120428.1:0-13755 GCA_949677035.1 Omphalea diandra | reverse complement strand
TGGTTATGATCTCTAAGAAAATGGTGTTTAATGTCTATGTGTTTACTCCTAGAATGTTGGATGGGATTCTTAGAGAGATTGATAGAATTAGTGTTATCACATTTAATGGGAATGTGATCAATCACTTTGCCAAAATCCTTTAATTGTTGTTTCATCTAAAAGACTTGAGTGCAATAACAACTCGTACCTACATACTCAGCTTCCGCGGTGTATAGGGCAACCGAAACTTGCTTTCTACTAAACCAAGATACTAGACATTCTCCTATAAATTGATAAGTTCCAGAAGTGCTTTTTCTATCTAAAAGACTACCTGTATAATTCGCATCTGAATAACCTACGAGTCTAAAAGATGAGACCTTAGGATACCATAAACCTAAGTTTAATGTGCCATGCAAATATTTGAAAATTCTTTTAACAACATGTAAATGTGATTCTTTAGGAGAGGATTGGAACCTAGCACACATGCATACAATAAACATAATATCAGGCCTAGAAGTAGTTAGATAAAGTAGAGATCCAATCATACCTTGATATCTCTTTTCATCTACCATCTTACCTGATTCATCTTTGTCCAACTTGATGATACCACCTATGGAGGGTTTTTGCTACTTTGTAACTATCCATGCCAAACTTCTTAAGTATCTCCTTTGTGTATTTGGCTTGGTTAATGAAGATCCCTTCTTTGGTTTGCTTGATTTGTAGACTAAGAAAGAACTTGAGCTCTCTCATAATGCTCATTTCGAATTCCCTAGTCATACACTTAGTAAAATCCTCATAAAGAGATTCATTAGTAGCAATTAAAATGGTATCATCAACATAAATTTGTACAATAAGTGTATCATACTTGTGCCTTTTAACAAACAATGTAGTGTCCATCTTTCCTTTTTCAAAATCATTTTTCAAAAGAAATGAACTAAGCCTTTCATACCAAACTTTTAGAGCTTGTTTCAATCCATACAAGGCTCTATTTAATTTTAAAACATGATTAGGAAAATTATGGGAATCAAAACCAAAAGGTTGTTCAACATAAACTTCCTCCTCAATTACTCCATTTAAAAATGCACTTTTTACATCCATTTGAAAGACTTTAAAATTCTTATGGCATGCAAAGGCTAAAAGAATCCTAATGGTCTCTAATCTTGCTACGGGAGCAAATGTTTCATCATAATCTATGCCTTCCTCTTGGTTGTAACCCTTAGCAACCAATCTAGCTTTATTCCCAGTGATGAAACCTTTCTTATCTAACTTGTTCCTAAACACCCATTTGCAACCTATAATTGGGTGTTCTTTAGGCCTAGGGACAAGTTCCCATACCTTGTTTCTCTCAAATTGGTTGAGTTTCTCTTGCATGGCAATCACCTAACTTTCATCATCAAAAGCCTCATCAATAGATTTTGGCTCAAGTTGAGAAACAAAAGCAAGATTATTATCTAAAAGATTAAGTTGATATTTAGTACTTATACCATTAGAGGTATCACCAATAATCAAATCTTTGGGGTGATTCTTAAAGAATCTCTAATCCTTGGATAGATCTTGACTTGGCTCAACTTCTTGTTGATGTTATGGTTCCTCATCTACTCTTGATGATTCACCTTATTCCTTATCTTTATCCTCTTTTCTTGTAATGTCTTCCAACTCTAATTTTTCAAAGTCACCTACAAGATCATCAATAAAAATACATTTTCCAAGATTAAGTTTACTAGATTCATTAAAAATAATATTCATAGGCTCTTCAACTACTATAAAATTCTTATTAAAGATTATATAAGCCTTGCTAAATGTGGAAGAACCTAAAAATATACCTTCATCGGTCATAGAATCAAAATTTCTAAGATTGTCCTTGGTATTCAGTATATAGCACTTGCAACAAAATACTCTTAGGTATGATATCTTGGGTTTTCTACCATTCCATAGCTCATAAGATGTTTTATTGAGAATGGGTCTTTTATAAACTCTATTTATAATATAACACGAAGTATTAATGACTTCGGTCCAAAAGTAATTCGTTAAAGAATACTCATTGAGCATGATTCTAGCTATTTTTACTAGTGTTCTATTTTTCCTCTCTACAACACCATTTTGTTGTGGTGTTCTAGGAGTTGAAAAGTTGTGAAAAATTCATTCTCCAAACGGTTGGTTTTAAAAGACTCATTTTGAAATTCTTTTCCATTGTCACTTCTTATAGAAGAAATGAAGTAACCCTTTTTCATTTAGAATCCTTTTTGTAAAGCTTTTGAAAGCATCAAAAGTATCATTCTTATGAGCTAGAAAGGACACCTAAGTAAACCTAGAATAATCATCAACTAGGATTAGTGCATAATGTTTTCCACTTAAGCTAGCACTTCTAGTAGGTCCTATTAAGTTCATATGAATTAGTTGAAGGTCTAGATGAACTTACAACATTTTTAGATTTATAGGAGGCTTGATGTTGCTTCCCCATTTGTTAAGGACCATTTGTCTTGTCTTTACTAAAACTTAGCTTGGGAAGGCCTTCCACTAGCTTTCCTTCTGATAGTCTTTGTAGTAGATCCATGCTTGCATGTCCAAGCCTTCTATGCGATAACCAAGCCTTATTACTAAAAGACATAAGACACTTGAAAGATTGGTTAGCCAAATTGTCTAAGTTAATTGAGTAGGTATTGTCTTTCCTTTCACCCTTGAAAATAATCTCATCATCCATTAATATGGTGACTTGGCATTCTCTAGGATCAAAGGTGACTTTATTACCTTTATCACACAATTGACTTATACTCAACAAATTATGTTGTAAGTTATTAACTAATAAAACATCATCAATCAAAGAACTACCATTTTTACCAATGGTTCCAATGCCAATTACCTTACCTTGGCATTGTTACCAAATGTGACATTTTCACCTTATTTTTCTTTCAATGCTATGAATACCTTCCTATTACCCATCACATGCTTAGAGTATCCATTATCCACATGCCAATTGCTTGATTTTTCTTAATATAACAATGAATATTAATGTGCCCATTTTTCATGCAATAGTGACATTGGAGTTTAGACTTGTGAGTCTTTCTCTTATGCACCAACTTAGTATAAGTAGGAGGCCTTCTTATACTTTGGTTATGTAAGTGTATGCAAATGTATGAGTAATGAGGAGTAGTAGAGAATTGTTTGTGTTTGTGTGCGTGAGCATGTTTCTTGTTAGACATATAAGCATGATTAGCCTTTATTGAAGTAGGCCTTGACCCATTTTGTGCTTTCCCTTTACCTTTAAACATTGGAAATTTAGTGCTTAGAGCACTTTTCTTCCTCATGACTTCAACACTTGAGGTTTGAGGTGTTGTTGCTCTAACAACTGTAGTGAGTATAGATATGGAGGTTGAGGCTTCATTAAATCTTAGACCATGCCTAATTAAGGGAGGCCTTTGTGATACTATGAATGTATCCAAAGCTTCCTTACCCTTATGAAATTTAGAGATAGAGCTTTTAAGCTCAATGACTTCTCCTTTAGAGTATTATTCTCTTTTTTTAATGAAGCTAATGATGAAGATGATTTGGAAAGATTTGCCATTGATTTTTTGAGTTCTTCACTTAAAGTCCTCAATTCACTTACAAGATCATTAAAGGATTTGTAATCATCCTCTAATTTTGAGCATTTTCTTTTGTAAGATTTCATTTGTGACTTATACTTGTCACATCTCATAGTGAGAGCTTCTAGAAGCTCTTCATCTACATCATCTAAGTTATCATAATTTGAATGAGAATGAGATGAAGTGATTACCTTATTAGGAGAGTCTTCTTGAGCCATGAAGCATATATTGGTAATCTCTTCATCCTCTTCATCCATACTTGAGTTATCATCCTAAGTGGCTTTGAAGCTTTTTCTCTTCTCTATGTCCCCTTTCTTCTTCTTCTTTAGTTCGGAACAATCATATTTGATGTGACCTTACTTATCACACTCATAACAAGTGACTTCGGTTGATCTCTCTTTAGGATTAGGAGTAGCACTCTTGAAGTTTCTTCTTTCCTTTCTTTTTCTAATGAGCTCCTTGGTCCTTCTAGAGAGCATTGCTAGTTCCTCTTCCTCCTTGTCACTTTCTTCTTCACTTGAACTAACCTTCACTTCCTTCTCCTTAGAAGTGGACTTGAGTGCCAAGGTTTTCTTTTCATATTTTTCAAATTTTTCTCCTTGGCCCCTCATTTTCTTCATCTTCTCATCTTTCTTTGAGGCTAACTCATGAGTTAAGAGTTTGCCTATCAAGACATTTGTTGGCACCTTCTCTATTTTCGGATTGGATTTTTGGATACTGCACACTTTAGCACTAAACTTTTCAAGAGGTAAAGACTTTAAAATTTTAGAGTTTACCTCATGATTTGTGAGAATCCTGCCAAACTTTGGCATGTTGGTGATGATTGCTAGGAGTATATTGGTCATGTCAATATGCTTTCATCCTTCTTCATCATGAACAATTCTCACTCCATCACATACATCTCTAGCCGACTGAATTTCACTAATGTGGTGCCTTCGTGATAGTTCTCCAAAGCTTTCCATATCCTATGGGCTGTTTGGCAATGTTGTACTCTTCCAATCTCTTCTCTTGAGAGAGAGCTTAGAAGAATTATCATGGTTCTCTTGTTATTGGCATTTGATCTTCTATGTGTTTCAACCTACTCGTCTCTAGGAATGAGTTCTTCACTCTCATCCAACACTTTGGTGGGTGGCTTTCATTCCTTAACCACAACATCCCAAAGTACCACCACATTCGTATCAAGAGAAATTTTCATCCTATACTTCCAATGAGTATAGTAAGATCCATCAAAATAGGGCTTCAGGTGTGAGTGGATTCCCTCTTGTGCCATGATCTTTACTTACCCAATTGAGGTTTATTTGTGAGACTTAGCTGCGATACCACTTGTTAGCCTAGGGCACTAAGAAGGAAGGTTGAATTAGTGTTCAAACAAAAATTAAAATGAGGGATAAGGTGTTTGAGAAGTTGAGTAGAATAAGAGAATAATAAACATAATAGTTTATAGTGGTTTGGGTATTAACCAACCCTACTTTCATTCCCTAATTCTCTACAATTGGGTGTTTCACTCAATTTAATAGGTGTTTCCAAGCTCACACCAAACTTTTATAACTTGTGTTTTCTAGGCTCGCATAAAAACCTCTTACAAGTGTTTTCAAGGCTCACACTAAAATCTCTCACAAGTGTTTTTAAGGCTCACACTAAAACCTCTTACAATGGTGTTTATTGCTCACACCAAACAATCAAATGTTGTTTATTGCTCACACCAAACAATCACTAAAGCATAAATAAGAATTGAAAGAATGAGTAGCAAATTAGCAAGAGTATGGTTACAAATTAATGCATTCTCTTTCATTTACATCTATTTGGTGGAGTATTTATAGCTCATATCCACCAATAAGACATTGGACTAAAACTATCAACAAATCTCAAAGATGTGCTAGGCAGATTTAGCGTTAAATGCTGGTCAGGTTGAAATCGTGGTCGCTACTACCATTTCGCAGCCATGAATTTCCAATTTTCATAGAAGAGCCAAAAATAATAACAAAAAACATCATTTGTACCTAACTACTAGTCCACATGTTAGTTTTTCATTGGTTATCTAGGAAAATATAGTTGTTGTGTTCTAACCACTCTCAAAAGTCACAGTCGTGAGATATTAATGTCTTGGGCATGACTGAGACTGTGAATTCCTCTATTTGAAGAGAAAACTTCAACTGCTTGAGTTGCAGTCGTGAACAAACTTTTGCCCTCACGATTTTTGATCTTCAACGGACACTTGGGACACTTGGCAAGTTGTGGTTGTAGCTTTGGTTCCCTCATTTGTCATTATGAACGTTGCAGTCGCGACTAAGGCATGACACATACAATGAATTCTTTTATGACTAAGGCTTTGCCAATTTTAGGTGTGTTGCGACAGTGAAGTTGTCTGCGAATTCCTCTAGCCTGACTTCATCCTTCATTGTGACTGATTTGAGGTCGTGATTTACAATACACTCACTGCAAATTAGAGTGAACTTTATAAGGTTGGAGATTTGAACTCCATCCAACTTTCAAAGACAAAATCTAACTTATAATATGCAAAACATCACTTAATGAAAGCATTAAAATTGATTAATCTCTATTGTCAAGATTAAAAGAGGTTCAGGACTTAGGTTAAATCAATCTAGTCCAACAAAATGAGAACATGGTAGTAAAAATCCTGAGAACTCTTCCCAAAGATAAGTGGGATGCTATGAAGGCAGCTATAGAGGAAGCTAACAAACTAGGGGACCTATCACTTAATGAGTTTTATGGGAAAGTTATTGGCTCATGAAATCACTCTTGAAAAGCCTATTGAAACATAGGAATGAGAAAGAAAGTCTTGGCATTGAAAGCTAAAAAGGTACATTCCATATCTCCATTTACTTCTTATTCACTAAATTTTTCTTCTTCCAATGTTGATGAAAATAGTAGTAAAGATGAGCAGTTTCGCTGCATCACTAACCAAGTAAAGAAATTCCTTTCAAACAAAAAGAGCAAAAGGGCAATGAGACATAAGAAGAGAGGAACTAAGAGTTAAATCATTTGCCATGGATGCAATGAGAAAGGACATATCAAATTAGATTGTCTTAAGATCAAGAACAACAAATTCCCTTTTAAAAAAAACACCTCTAAGAAAGAAAATGAAGTGTATAAAGCCATTTGGAGCAATACTATTAGCTTCAAACTTAATACGGATGAAACAAGAAAAAAGCTAGCTAACCTCTGTCTCATGGCAACTAAGGAGCAGCCAAATGAATTCTCAAGCGAAAACTCTTCCCGTAGTGATAGTGACAGTGATGGTGATAAAGAGGTAAATCCTGTTAACTTCTACTTTAGAGAGGAATTATGCTTTAGGCTTACCAAATTCACCATAAAAGTGGAGACACTCAAGTAAAACACCTCATCTCTTAAAAAGGAGAACAAATCTTTAAAAGATTATGATAAGGGTCAAGAAACTCTAACTAATGAGGTTGAGTCTCTTATAGTTGAAAACCTTAAGCTTAAAGAAAGCCTTAACCAGTTCACTAAAGGAAAAGAGAAGTTAGCCTCCATCATTGAGGTTCAAAGAAGTCTATCCATCAAATACGGATTAGGTCATAATGCCACCACTTCAATGAATCCCAATACTTTAAAGAATCCCTCATCTTTCTCAAATGGTCTTTATTAAAGCCAAAAAGAATACTGATTCTAACCATATTATGAAGTAGAAAGTTTCTAAAAAGGGAAATGTCATTAATAATGGCTCAAGAGGGAAGTCTCAACACAATCACATACTATTGAGATCAACTCCACATAAAGCAAATTATGCCTACATGTATTACTCTTACAAGCCTAAAAGGCAAGGTGTACAAAGATACAAAAATTGGCATAATTATGGATATAGACACGCATAACATAAGAGACACTAAAAGTAGGACACTAGCTCAATTTGATAGTGATTGTTTTTACTGTGGTATATATGGCGACATTGCCAATCTAGAAGGTATGATGAGTAGTTGGCAAGAGTTAACCCCTCAAGACCCAAGAAGATTTGGGTACCTAAGAGATAACTCACCTTGTTTTGCAGATGTGCCTAAAATCCCCAGTTAAGAGTGGTATCTTGATAGTGGATGTTTAAAGAAAATGATAGGAGAAAAGAAGTTCTTCACACAATTGAAAAATATTAAAGGACTTGGAAATGTGTCTTTTATAGACAATGGCAAAGCTAAAATTATTGGCACAGGTAAAGTCGATAAGGATGATAACTCACCTATACTTGATAAAGTACTGCTTGTTGATGGACTCAAACACAATTTTCTAGGCGTAAGTCAGTTGTGTGACAAAGGTCTTAGAGTTATGTTTGAGCTGCAAACATGTTATATGTCAAGGATGAGTGACAATAAAATTGTGTTCATTGGTAAAAGAGTTTATAATATTTATATGATTGATTTAAATCCTCTTGTTAACCATGATGCAAAATTTTTAGCCTCTATAATGGATGAAAGTAAAACTTTGCATAGAAGGCTAAGACATGCTAGTATGGAACTCCTCAATAAACTGAAGAAAAGAAACTTGGTTGAAGGTCTACATGAAATCAAGTTTGCAAATAAAAGAGTTTGTGAAGCATGTCAAAGAGGTAAACAAATCAAATCTTCATCAAAGCCAAGAACAAGGTAAGTTATTTTAAACCATTGTAATTACTTTACATGGATCTATTTAGACCCACTGGAGTAACTAGCTTGGGAGGCATGCATTATGTATTTGTAATAGTAGATGATTATTTTAGATATACTTTGGTATTATTCCTTCCTTATAAGGATTCTTATTTTTATGCTTTTAAGACCTTTTCCATGAGAATTCAAAACAAAAAAGATTTGAAAATCTCTTCTATTAGAAGTGATCATGGAGAAGAGTTT
Source organism: Omphalea diandra (assembly GCA_949677035.1). Lineage (NCBI taxonomy): Eukaryota > Viridiplantae > Streptophyta > Magnoliopsida > Malpighiales > Euphorbiaceae > Omphalea > Omphalea diandra. The sequence continues at coordinate 5,339 of CATIWR010120428.1, read as the reverse complement.
AAGAATGCTAAGTTTCATAGCTTTTGTGATGAGTATAGTCTCTCACACAACTTCTCACCTCCTAAAACACCATAACTGAATGGTGTGCTAAAAAGGAAGAATAAAACTCTTTAATAAATGGCTAGAACCATAATGAATGAGTATAATCTTTCTAAGTACTTTTGGGATGAAACTGTAAACACTTCATGTTATGTCTTAAACAGAGTCCAGGTGAGACCCTTATTAAAGAAAACTCCCCCTGAGTTATAGAACAATGAAAGCCCAAGATTGCATAAATTAAAGTTTTTTTGTTGCTAATGTTTTATTCTAAATACTAAAGACAACATTAGGAAATTTGACTCTAAGTCCAATAAAGGAATTTTCCTTGGATACTCTACTGCTAGCAAAGGGTATAGAGTCTTCAATAAGAGAACACTTATTGTAGGAGAGTCTATGCATGTTGTATTTGACGAATCTAATCCTACTTCTTTAAGAACAAAAGAAGATATTAATGATCCCTTATTAAAGAAAACTCCCCATGAGTTATAGAACAATGAAAGCCCAAGATTGCATAAATTAAAGTTTTTTTGTTGCTAATGTTTTATTCTAAACACTAAAGACAACCTTAGGAAATTTGACTCTAAGTCTAATAAAGGAATTTTCCTTGGATACTCTACTGCTAGCAAAGGGTCTAGAGTCTTCTATAAGAGAACACTTATTGTATGAGAGTCTATGCATGTTGTATTTGATGAATCTGACCCTACTTCTTTAAGAACAAAAGAAGATATTAATGATCTTGTAGGTCCTATGAGTGAGCTAAACATTAGAGAGGATGGAAAGAATGTGGATAAACCACAAGACATAAGGAATGGAGGAAATGAATATCCACCTCTTCCTACTCTTAGTGAAGAGCAAACTTAACTAGAAATGGACTGGATTTTTAGAAAAGATCATCCAAGAGATCTTATCAATTAGTGATCTAACAAGATGAGCAACAACTAGATCATCTTTTAGGAATGCATGCACTAATTTTGCTTTTGTATCCTTTATAGAGCCTAATACCGTAGATGAGGTCATTAAAAATGAATATTGGTACTTGCTATGCAAGAAGAACTCAATCAATTTGAGAGAAACAAAGTGTGGACTTTAGTTCCTAACCTTATAATCATTCAATTATTAGAACTAAGTAGGTCTTTAGAAAAAAAACTTAATGAACATAGAATTATTGTTAGAAATAAGGCTTGGTTAGTAGCCAAAGGCTATAACCAAGAAGAATGGATTGACTTTGATGAGACTTTTGCACCTGTAGCTAGACTTGAAGCTATTAGAATTTTACTTGAATTTTCATCTTACATGAATTTCAAGTTATATTAAATGGATGTCAAAGTCCTTTTCTAAATGGGTATATTAATGAGAAAGTGTATATTGAACAACCCCTTAGTTTTAAAAGCCATTACTTTCCTAATTATGTGTTCAAGATCACCAAAGCCCTGGCTTGAAGTAAGCTCCAAGAGCTTGGTATGAAAGGTTGAATAACTTTCTAGTAGAGAAGGTTTCTCTAAAGGTTCAGTGGACACAATTCTCTTTTATAAGGAAAATAATAGGTATCTAATGTTAGTGCAAATATATGTAGATGATATCATATTTGGTGTTACTAATGTTTACTTGTGTGAAGATTTCTCTAAAGTAATGGAAAGTGAGTTTGAAATGAGCATGATTGGATAACTCAAATTCTTCCTTATATTACAAATCAAGCAAGGAAATGAAGGAATCTTCATCAACCAAGCCAAATATACAAAGGAACTAATCAAAAGATTTGGCATGGAAAACAATAAACTATGCAAAACTCCTATAAGCACCAACATCAAGCTAAGTATGGATGAACACGATAAAAATGTGAACCAAAAGCTATATAGAGGTATGATTAGTAGTTTACTCTATCTTACAACCTTTAAACCTGATATTATTTTAGTGTTTGCTTGTGTCAGATATCAATCTAATACTAAAGAGTCTTATTTGCATACTATGAAACACGTACTTAAATATCTTATTGGCACTCTCAACTTAGGACTTTGGTATCTCGAGAGCCCTTAATTTGAATTGAATGCATTTTTCGATGTTGATTTTGTTAGGTGTACCTTAGATAGAAAGAGCACTTCAATCACATATCAATTACTTGGTCAATACTTAGTGTCTTAAAGTAGCAAAAAGTAAAATTCAGTTGTTTATCAACTGCTGAAGTTGAGTATATGACAGCTGGCCTTTGTTGTGCACAAATCCTATGGATGAAATAATAACTTCTTGATTACAAAGTAGTTGTAAATCAAGTTGTCATTAAGTGTGATAACACTAGTTCCATAAATTTGTCCAAAAATCTTATCCAGCATTGTAGAAGCAAACATATAAATATTAGACATTACTTCCTTAGGGATCATGTTAATAATGGATATATTGTGTTAGAATTTATTGATACTAACCATCAATTGGCAGGTATTTTAATAAACCTTTTTGTGATAAAAAGATGCAATTTATCGAAAGAGAACTTAGTATTAGTGATGGAAAAACCCTAGATTAGCTTCAAACAGGTTCTTTTTCTTCTTAATCTATTTATGATCATTATTGTGTAATACTTGATTATTGTTGCTTAAATTGATTGCCATTAAAGTCTTTAGATTCAATAGTTAAAGATTTTAATTATGTATGATATTGATCAAACTATCCATATGTTAATTGAATTCATGATTATATCATTAAATTTGATTAATAACATTCATCGACTAAGTTTTAAAATTATTTTTGAATTAAGTGTTGTTTGAAAAACATGGCCAATAGTTGTTGTGTTTCTTCTAATGACAGTTGTGTTACTTGTGAGTTCTTCATTTTAATCCTGCTGGTCTCTATAATCATTGCAAATATCCAATGTCCATTGTTCATCACCTAATGGTCATTGTGAAGCATCCACCATCATTGCTGAAGAACACTTACAATAGCAAAATAACAGTCATGTCCAACAGTTGTTGCCTAACTTGCAATAGTCATTGAACACTCCCAATGATCATATTTTTTAAAAAATGAGAGCTCATTGAACTTCAATTTAAACCCCCTCTAATACTAAAATCATTTTACTTTCTATTTTCCTTTGCTTTCTACTCGTTTCTCTTAATTTTTGATATAAATTCTTGTATATTTCCTTGCATCAAATACTCATTCACACACTCAAATGGCATCCAAACCAGATTCCACCAAAAGATATAAGTAACAAACTAGAAAGAATGCCCAATCTTCTTACTCTAACTCTGAAACTGAGGAAAATCTGGCATCAATGATAGCTAAATAGTAGAAGAGAGCTGCATAACCCTTTACAACCCAATAACAATCTAAAAAATCCAAAACTGGCCAAGATTTAAAGGGAAAAGGGAAGACCACTAAAACATATCACACTTTCATGCCCTCAACTCCTCTTTTGGTTACACAATTTCATCTCAAAAGTAAAAAAGAAAAGGAATTAGTTCTAAAATTGCTAAAGAGACACCTTGGAGGTGGGAAATTGTTGAAGTAGATTGTCCTACAAAGATATGGCTGGATGAAAAAGTTGAAGAGTTAATGGTCAGGATTGGATTGGAGTTGTTTTGCCATCACAGGTAACCCTCATACCTAGAGCTGACAATGGAGTTATTAACAACCCTATAAGTGTTACGCAATGATTATGAAGTATATGCTAAAAAAGGCACAACATCGTTCAAGCTATTTAGGAAAAAGTACACACTAAGACCAAATGACTTGGCTATGTGCTTTGATGCATCCAAAAAGGTCTCACAAAGCCTCTTCTAACCTTCAAAGTTGATGCCAACCAGTTTTGGAAGTCCATCACTGATGGAAGAAGTAACTACAATAGTAATAACAATAAGGTTTCTAAGATAAAGAGTTAAGCCTTAAGGATTACCCATAATTTAGGATTACCCATAATTTCATTACCTGGAACATCAATGGAAGAAGCCAATCTAATGGAAATTGCACCATAATAGATCTCTTCTACTTCTTATGCATGAAGAACAAACATAAGGTGAATACTCTTTTGCTCTTGATATAAAGAATAGATGGGTAAGTGGACCAGGCAAATAAATTTATGATGGCTTACTACATCTTAAAGATCATAAAATTTGTGAAAGTAATCCCCCAAAGTAAAGAAAAGCTTGAAGAAAAGAATATAATGCTAGAAAAACTACCTCACAGTGAGCCCATTTGTGAGAAGATGCTACTAAGCATGGGGATCCTGCAAAGATGGTATTGGATTGATTAAAAGGGTGCATGAGGAAGGTGAAATTCCTCAAGAGGAAAAGGAAAGTGAGAATATTGAAGAAGTTGTTAGGTTTGCGGTTGCAGTAGTAGAAGGAATTGGAAGTAGTGCACCTACTACGTCTACTTCATTTCTCACTCTATTTGAGCATAAGGTGTTTAAGCAATTGGAAACCCTTACTAATGTTGTTCAAAGATTTGAGTCCTCTACTGCCTCTTTACTCTAGAAAGTTGAAAAACTTCAAAGAGATATGAAGGACATTAACGAAACACTAGATTGGATAATAGAAGGGTTGAATTTGCAACCAGGGACTCCAAGTACTAAAAAGTAGCAAGAGGTTCCACCTAGGAAGAGTCAATATCCTAAAGATTTTCCCTCCAAGGAACCAAATGCAATAGATGATCCTAAAGAATAAGAGTTTAATGAGTTAGCAGTGCCTAAGAATTAAGAGGACCTCATTGAACCTCAACCATCCTTAGAACCTCCAGATCAAACTCATACCTCTCCCTTTAAAACCTTACTCTCTTATGATGCTTTGTTTGTTTTATTTCTTTCATTTTTGTCCTTGTTTTCAAAAATAGTTGATGTATTGGACAACATTACTTTTGTAATGAAAAGTTAACTCTTTGTCCATATTTCCTTGTTATTGATGTTTGATTCTTTTAGATAATGACAAAGAGGGAGAAATACAAAATGTGAACTTAATATAATGGTGCATATAATATGAGCTTAAGGGGGAGTAATATGAGGAAAATGTTTATAAGCAAAATATTGGGAAGCCTTGCCAAGGATGATCTCTTATTAAAAGAGAAACCCATGTTATATGGGGACTTTAAACATATTGATATAGGGGGAGTTAGAGATTGATTGACTCTATATGATGTACACCTATCAATTTTGTAAGATTGATTGATTTTGATAGATTATTTTTTTCATCATCAAAAGGGGAAGGGGGGGGAGGGGGGGGGGGGGGGGGGGGGAGGGTGAGCGGTGGATTATTGAAATGAAAACAGACATATATATGAAAAAAAAAAAAAAAATTTTATTTGTAAAAATAAATATA
>CATIWR010120392.1:0-23912 GCA_949677035.1 Omphalea diandra | reverse complement strand
GATTTGGGTGAGGAAGTTTATATGGTGCAACCGGAGGGTTTTAAAGAAAGTGGTAAAGAACACTTAGTTTGTAAACTAAAAAAATCTATTTATGATCTCAAACAAGCTTCGCGTCAATGGTATCTCAAATTTGATGAGATAGTTACTTCACTTGGTTTCATAGAGAACAAGATTGATCAGTGCATTTACCATAAGATCAGTGAGAGTAAATTTATATTTCTTGTTCTTTATGTTGATGATATTTTATTGGCTAGTAATGACGTGTGGATGATTTGTGAAACTAAATAGTTACTCTCTAGGACTTTTGATATGAAAGATCTAGGAGAGGCATCTTTTGTCTTGGGTATTGAGATTTGACATGATCGATCCCGTCATTTACTAGGTCTTTCTCAAAGGACATATATTGATCGTGTGCTCAATAGATTCAATATGCAATCTTGCAAAGGTGGCGATACTCCTGTGGTGAAAGGAGATAAATTCAGTAAGGAGCATTGCCCTAAAACTGATATAGAAAGGCAAACCATGATTAATATTCCTTATGCAAGTGCAGTTGGTAGCTTGATGTACGCCCAGGTATATGCAAGACCAGATATTGCATATATTGTCAGTGTTCTTGGTCGATATCTTTCTAATCCCAGTTGGGATCATTGGGTAGCTGTTAAGAAGGTAATGAGATACTTGCAAAAGACAAAGAATTATATGTTGGTTTATAGGTGTGTGGATGATCTTGAAGTGGTGGGGTATTCAGACTCTGATTTTGCAGACTGTCAATATGATATGAAATCCACTTCAAGTTATATTTTTATATTTGTTGGTGGTGCTGTTTCGTGGAAAAGTGTTAAACAAACACTTACAACATCTTCTACTATGCAAGCTGAGTTTGTTGCATGTTATGGTGCTAGTACACAAGCTATATGGTTAAAAAATTTTATTTCTGGGTTGCTTGTGGTTGATTCTATTGCTAGACCATTTCGAATCTATTGTAATAATAATGTTGTTGTGTTCTTCTTTAAGAACAATAAAAGTTCGAGTGATTTTAAGCATATGAAGATCAAATATCTTACAGTCAGAGACTTAATAAAGAAAGGAGACATTGAGATTCAGTATGTTAGTACTGATTTAATGTTAGCTGATCCTCTAACCAAAGAACTCAGACCCATAGTTTTTAAGAAACATGTTTGTGATATGGGTGTTGTGGAGTTTTTTGATGTGTTTAGTTAGTGGGAGCTTTGTGCTTGTAATTGAATATCTAAGTTAAATGATCTTGCTACATTGTTTATTCATATTCATTTATATGAGTTGAGTATTTTGTGGTTGTTTGTTATGCGTATGTGTACATTATATATATATATATATATATATATATATATATATATATATATATATATATATGCGCTATAAGTTGTGCATGAGGTGCTTAAGATTGGTGTGATTATCTTTAGCTATATTAGTTTTCAATTATGTTTATGGAAACAAACACTAAGACATTGTGATTATATTTCCAAATGGAAATAACAGCCTTATTGTGAAGTCTTGTAAATTTCTCTTGCTCGTTAGACCATGTGTGAAAGAGAAATGTTTGGAGGACTAACAAGAAAATAGTGTATTGATGGCATGTGGGTGCTATTTTATTGCTACATTGTCATATCGGAATCCAGGTCAGTTAAGTTGTCAATATTTGTGACTATGGATTGGTACTATGTCAATAAGGGGCATAACTACTGTCATGATTCGATATTGATAATTTAATATGGACAGGATTGTGTTTGAGATGTCACTTTATCAATAAACTATATGTTTTCTAAAAATTGTGTGGTCACACTTGAGTTTAAAGTATTCAGTCCGAGAGTCGTTTTCAAAAATATTTTCTTTCATAAAACATGAAAACACTATAATTAATATTGCCCAAGTGGGAGAATGTTGAAATTTTTTTTATGTGGGCTAATATTAATTATGGGTTGGTTTTAATTATTTATAAAACGGACTGAATAATATAGTTTATTGATTTGGGGTAAGCCCAATTAAAATGTGATCAATTGAGTTATGGGCTTGTGACACTTTTTGTGGGCCGATATGGAAGATGGTCAGTGTAGGCCTATTTTAACATAGACCTGTGATGGGTGGGTCTGTTAAAATTTATTATAAATAGGTTAGGTTTCATCTCCTACCTTCATAACGAAAAAACCCTAGTTGCTACGCCTATTGTAGTAGTCTTTGAGAAGGTCAAGGAGACGAAGACCTAGTTTCCGTTTTCAACCGTTCTGACATATTATTCAAGTGGTTTAATTTCAACGTTCGTAATTATGACTCAAAACAATTTGGGATTCAACGTGGAAACAGACATGCAATTTGTTTCCTTTCAATTATTAGATTTGATGTTCTAAATTTATGTACAATATTCTAAATTAAATATTTTACTCTTACCATTTATGATTTCACCTACATAGAATGCTTTTATTTCGAGTAGATTAATTACAGATAATGCCATGATTGCTTTCAAGGTTTTCCATTCTATGAAAAAGAAAATCACTAGAAAGAAGGTAATGTAACATTGCAATTGGACATGAGCAAAGCTTATGACGGGGTTGAGTGGTCCTTTTTCAGAGCTTTTATGGTAAAACTCAGTTTTGCTATCTGTTGGGTTGATTTAGTTATGCGTTGTGTCATGAGTATTTCATATTCATTATTGATTAATGGTTCATCGTAGGAAAAAAATTATCCAGAAAGAGGTTGTTGTCAAGGGGACCCTCTTTCGGGGTAATTTGCAGAATAGTGTAAAAAAATAAAAAAAATTAGTGAAGGATGGTGAAAAAAAATATTTATAAAAATGGTTATATATCAAAATTTATTTAGCAAATAGGGGCGATCAAATGAGTCTGTTCCCGAGTCAAACTAGCGGATGTCACTGTTCATCAATGTACCATTAAATGTACTTGGTCCACTAGTTTAACTGGCGGACCAATAGTCTGTCCGTCAAAGTGACGGACAAATATAAAATTAAATATATTAAATATTATATTAATATTCAATATTCTAATTAAAATTTAATATTGTATTAATATTCAATTTAATATTTAATATTCTAATTAATCTTTGAATTCAATATTTATAATTATAATTATATTACTTATTTTTATTTTTTTTATTTTAATTAATAAATAATTATAAATATTGTATTAAATAAATAAATATTATATTAACCATAAAATTAATAGATCATTGTAGAAGAAGATAAATTTTTCATAAATCATGGAATGACTAGAATGACACTATTTTGACACTTATAATGATAGACAAAATAATTGCAAAAAAAAAAAATTTAAAAATTATCCCTAATGAAAAAAATATTTTTACAAATTATTTGTAATAAAAAGGGATCAAAATAATGTAATTCTAGTCATTCCATGATTCATATAAAATTTATCTTCTTCTACAGTAGTCCATTAATTTTATGGCTAATATAATATTTATATTTAATTTATTAATAAAAATAAAAATAAGTAATATAATTATAATTATAAATATTGAATTCTAATATTAATTAAAATATTAAATATTAATTAGAAAATTGAATATTAATATAATATTTAATTTATTAATTTATTATATTTAAAATTTAATTTAATTTAATAATAATATTAATTATTTGTCTGTCACTCTAAAGTGGCGGACAGACTATTGGTCCATTGGTTAAATTAGTAGACCAAGTGCATTTAATGGTATGTTGATGAAAAGTGGCATTCGTCAGTTTGACTGGTAGACGAATTTTTTTTACTGCCCTTATTTGCTAAATAAGTTTTAATTTGCCCCATTTTTATAAATATTTTTTTTCAACATCCTTCACTAATTTTTTATTTTTTTACACTATTTTGCAAATACCCCCCTCTCTTTCTCCTCTTCTTTTCCTGATATATGCATAGGGTTGTCAGCGATGATCCCAGATGCTGAATTGAAACACAAGATTCATGGCACTAGAGTAGTGAGACAAACACCTCCAATCTCTCATCTCTTCTTTGCTAATGATAACATCTTATTTGCTAAGGCAACCTTGGAGGAGTGTGATCAAATTAAAGGAATCTTGGAGGCTTATGAAGAAGCATTGGATCAGAAAATTAATTTTGGACAAATCAGCGCTCTCTACTAGTCGTAATGTTCCTTATTCAGGTAAAGATTTAATATGGGACCGATTGGGGTTAGAATAGTGAAGAGACATGAGAAGTACTTAGGTTTGCCTATTTTTATAGGTAAATTTAAAAAGACGGTATTCCAAATGATTCAAGATTGGGCGTTGAGTGAGGTAAAGGGGTGAAAAGAAAAGTGTTTATCCAGGGCGGGTAAGGAGGTCTTGTTGAAGGCGGTAATTCAGGCGATACCAACCTAGTCGATGAGTTGTTTTCTCTTCCCAATGACAATGTGTAAGTCGGTGACAAGTGCAATTGCTAAATGGTGGTGGGGCAAAAGAGAAAGGAGGAATGGTATTCCAGTGTAATTGCTAAATGGTGGTGGGGCAAAACGGGTGTTGCTTACCCAGGCAAAAGAGAGAGGAGGAATGGGCTTTCGGGATATACATTGTTTTAATATTGCTATGCTGGCGAAACGAGGGTGGCGATTGTGGTGTGATGAGTCCTCGTTAGCGGCTCAGGTTTTTAAGGATAAGCGCTACTCGAAGGAGAGTTTTGATGATGCTACTCTAGGGTACCAACCTAGCTTTCCTTGGCGGAGTTTGTTGGCGACTAGACCAGTGGTTTTAGAGGGCGTGGAATGGAGAGTGGGTATTGGTAGGAATATTGGTCGATGGCATGATAGGTGGATACCTAAAGAGAATTATATGAGGCTCGATGCTAACATAAATGATATTCTAGTGGGTGAAATGGTGTCTGACTTCATTGATTAAGAGAGCCATGTATTGAGAGGAGTTGGTCCACACTTCCTTTGCTCCTTCACATGCTGAATGTATCTTGTCAATCCCACTCAGTAGACAGTATCCTAAAGACCAACAGTTCTGGCATTCTTCCAAGACATGGTCGGTTGAGACAGCCTACTCTTTGGCAAGGGAACTGATCAACTCAGCATCTAAGAGTTATGCTTCGCCGAGCTCAATCAATCCAATGTGGAAGAAGCTGTGGCATTTAGGAGTCCCACCCAGAGTGAAGCACTCTTTGTGGAGAGCATGCACAAATTTTTTACCTACAAAAAGATCTTCTTATTCAAAGGGGAGTTGGAGTTAATATGATTTGTTGCTTGTGCGGGAATAAACCAGAGTCAAATGGACAATTCTCTTTGGATGTAGTGACGCAAAGAATATGGTATCTTAGCCCACCTAGGTTATCGGTATTTGAGTCTTTGATGCCAACTTTTAGAACTGCTTTTAGTAATTTAATGCAAATATCAGGTGTGCAGTTTCCAGAGATTTTTAACATGCTAGCTTGGTCGATATGGAGTGCCCAAAACTGCTTTTGTTTTGATGGTCTATGCTCGATGGAGGGGGAGGTCATTTCCAGCTCTGTTGTTGCATGAGTATCAGGATGTTCAAGCCGGTTTGACTTACGATGACTAGGTTATGGTAAAGGACAATTGGGAAAGCCTGAGGGATGGGATGGATAAGTTAAATTCGGACGTGGGAGTATTCAACGATGGGTCTGCCGGTTTTGGATTCGTAGCGAGGAATTTGGTAGGGTGAGGTGTTGATGGCAGGTGCAAAACGCACGTGAATGCATGGGAGTCGCTCTCTTCTGGAAGGTTTGGCGTTAAGGTGGGCTCTTGAAATGTCCTTGTGTTTGGTAACCTGGTGATTGAAAGTGACAGTAAATTTTTGACGACTCATTGATGGGAAAAGGAACTTATGTGGTCTACGTTGATATGGTTAATGGCGATGTTGCAGACTGGAAAAAACTTTTAAATGCTATAGTTTTTGTGCATGTTAAAATTCAATTAATAGGGTAGCTCAGGCATTAGCATATTTTCTTGATGCTCATGGGGTTGAGATGATTTGGATAGAGGAAGCCCCTAGTCCAGTTGTCTGATTGCTCGAAGTATGCACGTAATTTTATCTGTTTAATGCATATTTCCATTGATTCCTATCTCAAAAAAAAAAAAAAAAAAAAGCAAAAATACTACTTCCAATGATTATTAGACAAATAATTAATTAATTTTTTAATTTTTATATTCATATAAATAAAAAATAAATTATACAAAGTTATAAACAATTAAAAATTTGTAAGTGTTGGCCCTAGACACCAAGAAGAATGATTGAATTGGTGTATAAAAATTAAAATTGGAAAGAGAGAGGAAAAAAGAAATGAGAGGAAACACAAGATTTGTAGTGGTTCGAGTATAATTGACCCTACGTTCATTCTCAAATTCTTCGAAATTGGGTATTCCATTATCTTTCAAAGGTGTTTTCAAGTTTATACTAAACTTTTACACTTGTGTTTTGAAGGCTCACACAATAACCTACACACTTGTGTTTTTAGGCTTACACAACAACCTTTACAACTTGTGTTTTAACAGACTCACACAACAATCTCTCTTAGTATTTTGATAGGCTCACACTATAACCTGTTATAGATGGTGTTTATACTCACACTTAACAATGACTTAAAGAATAGAAAAGAGTGAGTAGTAAAATTGCAAGAGTTTGGATATAAAGTTATTAATTATCTTGCATTTACATCTGTTTGGTGAGGTATTTATAGCATCTACCCACCAAAGAGACGTTGCAATAAAATTGGTACAAAATCTTCAAAGTGTGCTAGACAGATTTTCACATTAAATACTTGACAGTCATGATTCGCGGTCGCTACTACTCATTCGCAGTCACAAATTCCAAATTCCATAAGAAAAATCTCGTTTGTGTCTAACGGCTAGTCCACGTGGCAGCTTCTGATTAGTTTACCAGAAAAAATATAGTTGTTGCCTTTCATCTGCTCTCAAAAGTAGCGGCCGCGATCGCAAATTCCTCTGCCAAAAGTGTTCATCTTCTTATTTTGGGTTTGCGGTCGCTACCAACAAGTTCCTATTGCGATTTTTGACTTTCAACAGTTACCTGAAACATTTGTCAAGCTGTGATTGTGGACTTGATTGCATCTTGAGTTACTTTGAAATTCGCGGTCGCGACTGAGGTAAGCTTTACACTGTGAATTCATCTGTCGCTTTTGGAGTTCATCCTTTGGGTGTGTCACGCCGAGAATGACTCTGTGATTTTATCTGTATGATCTTCTAGCAAGTCTTCTAATGGATCGCAGTCATGAATCTTAGATTGCGGTCGCAATTTAGAATTTACTTCACATTCTTTGAAGATTTAGATTTCTATCCAATTTCTAACTTAAAGACTTACACAAAAACTGCAAAACAACACTAAATAGAAACATTAAAAATGATCAATCCCCTTTGTCAAGATCAAAAGAGGCCCAAGACTTAGGGTTAACTACCCTAGTCCAACAATCTCTTCCTTTTTTTATTTTGACAACTTAGATTGATCCTTCAGTGAAAAAGATGCAGGAAAGTGAAGTTGGATTGTAATATGATTCAATGAATGCTTATGATAAAATTTACTAAGTATATCATTCATTCAATCAAAGGTGAATTTGATAAAATAATAAGTATATTGTTCCCCCTCAACTTATGTTATAGTTATTCTCAAGTTATTTCATTATTTTCTCCCTTTCACAATCTCTCCCCCTTTGGCAAGATCAAAAAGAGGGTATATAAGGGAAAAAAAGAGAAGAAATTCATGCATAAGAATTCATAAGGAGCAAACATAATGCAATAGATAAAAGAATAAACATCAATCACATAAGATAACAATGTTTGCAAAGAAATAAATTTTATTTATATATATTCATAACTGTGGGATCACAAGATTTGTAAAAAAAAAAAAACATAAGGAAAGTGAAAAACAAATACAAAAGATCCCTAATCTAAAGTAGTGGAGAATCATCTCTAGAAGATGGTGTATCTGGCGCTTGTTGTTCTCCCTGGGCTTCGTTTCCATCCTCTACGTTGTCTTCATTACCATCTCCATCTTGTGTGTCTTCAAATTTGGTGAAGTCCGGAAGATGGCAAGGAGGAACTCCTAGTTTCTCTTGGAGATCCACCATATCGCTGTGAAGATGTGAAAAGAAGAGGAACCTTCTCTTCATCATCCTCATAAGCTTGTCCAACTTATTATCAATGGTGGCAAGAGATAACTTAGACTTTGGTTTTGGTTGATGAGGAGAGACTTGAATGTTGCCTTCTTCAATTTGAAGCCTCTTTCGCTTAGAAGCTGGGGAGGTTTCCATCTTCTTCGCACCGATGGCACCAAGGGTATAGATGTACGTGTCCGGATGAATTGCCTTAACATTGATGAGATAAGTTAGGTCAAGAAAGTTTTGAGAGGGAAAAAGCTTCTTGGTGGGGAATTTCTCTTTCTCCTCATCAAGTGCTCCAACAAAGCGGTAAATGACTGTAATGTGGGAAGGCAAAAAAAATTGACTTTTAGGTTTTGTACTCATGTTTATTTATCTAATTAAAATTTTAATATAAAATTAGTATTATCAATTTAAAAAATTTATGTAGAAATTTTGTTCTCATAATTTTTTAAATCTTGAAAAAATAAAATAATACTAATTTTGAAGATAAAATTAATAATTAATCTTATAAAAAAAATATCATCATCCAATTCGCTAGGTTGGATTTTCCTCGAGATCGGTTTTCTGCTTCTGAGGCCAAAACCACAGCCGGCTTGCGTTCTTAGCCGCAGCGAGCCACTCTAAACTTCATGCAGCAGCCTCTCGAAGGTACAATTTCCTTCCTTTTGTTTTCACCTCATTTTTGCGTTATTTGGATTTTTGCTTACTCCTGTTTCTGTCGCCATTCATATCCAAACCATTATCCTCAAACCTTGCAAAACAGATCCGAAACCCCCGTTTTAGCGAACTGAGACACGGGTCATTGCGTTTTGCTATAGTTTGAATTCTTGATTCCTATTCTGTGAAGTAAAGCAGGTTTATTGACTATGTAGGCTGATATGGAGTTTTCAAATAACATCAAATGCTTCCTTTTTTAGGCTGAAACGTATTTACGTATCATGATTTTATTGTCTGAAATGGGATCAATAATGCAGGCCGGGCCTATACCATAATCAGTGAAAGATTGTACGAATAGGCTAAGTAGATCAAATCTGGCTTGTTTAACATTTTTTTAGCTTCTGTATAAATGGTTGAGCTGGCATGTACTTAGGGTCGAGTCTTGTTCTTATTCCTGTGCCTGTAATTTATTTGTGCTTTACTACATATGAGTTGGTGTCTATGGGGGGACTATCATCTAGATGCCACTGATCTCTAATTTTATTTCCCTAGATTCACAGTTATTGGCTTTTAACTGATGAGGAAGGGGAGATCAAGTGAGTAAGATAATTATGGAGGGGGAGATCCAACGGTCCATATCATCACGGATAAGCCGGAGAGGAGACAGGAGTAATTCAACCGCATATTCCAAAGGTAAAAAAAAAACATTAATTTATGGTTTTTAAATTAAAAAGCAAAAAATTTTCACTTTTTCTTTTTGTGGTTTATATTTTCTGTATGTTGTTTTTACTTATGGAGGCTAATTGTTTTATTGTGTTGCGGTGACCCAGATGGTGATGGTGAAGTCTTCTCTGCTGGGAAGTATTCCAGTGATTATACCATGAGAATAATTTGGAGGAGGGGTTTTATTCGATTGATTCTTGTTGCAGGCATTTTGTGGATGTTGCTCATTCTTGTTGTACTATTTTTTCATGTTTGGTCTTGTCAATCTTCTTATGCATTCTTTTCAGGTAGTCTTTTAAATATATGAACCTTGCAATTTTTTTTTTTTGTTGTTTTACATAATGTGTATGCTTTGCTGAAGTTTCAATCACTCCCTCGTGTTTTCTATTTGTCCCAAGAGTTAAAAAGCTCAATCCCTTCTTAGCTAGAGATGATCGTATTTTTTGGATCCAGAAGAGATGGCAGAACTTTGGTTTGAAAAGCTGTTTCACTTGATTTTGCTATTTCATATCAGCTGCAAAGTCGGACAATTGTTATCGTGCATGGAGAAATTGCTCATTTTTTCATATCAATTTTCCATACCATTATGTGATTATTTATCGATTTTTTAACTGTTACTGTCAACATGATGCAATCTTGCTATATATATGACTTTAGTGAACGTATCCCATAAAAGTTAAATTTTCTTCGTTAAATATTGAATGTTCACTTTCAGAGGTTACCATTATAGTTTCTGTTTGATGTGCAGCTATCTGTAATAAAGAAAGCAAGGTCTATAACATGTTAAACAGATGGGGATTTGTTGCACAGCAACACCGTAAGACTTTGCAACACTTTGTTTTTAAGTTTTCATCTCTATGTAGTTGTATTGAGTGATATTATTTTGGTTGCTATCTGTTAGGTTGCCCAATTCCTGTTGCTAATAATCCTGACAAAATAATCATTCCAAATGGAAGAACTCCAGACAAAATTGTTAAAAATCTGTTATATATTATGGAGAATGAGCCACTGAAGGTTGGATCTCAACCATCCCCACTATTTGGAGGGCGTCAAAGCTGGTTGCAGAGAGATGAGAGTTTCAAACTAAATTCTTCTATGAAGGTAAAGGCTAAATGCTCAAATAGTTGTGTTTGTCTTGAATTTTATCTTATCTGAGAGCAAAATGAGTCGTCATTATCATTCTCTGGCATGTGGTATCAATAAAAAGCAACTGCTGATGGAGAGAAGTGTTTTTTTCTGACTTGATGCAATTAACATTTTCCATATTTAGTGGAGCTGCAGGAGTTGAATAGTTTCTCAAGTTTTTCTTTTTCTCGTAGATTTAATTGCTTTGTCTATTGTGTATCATGCATTCTTCCTTTCAGATCCATTGTGGATTTGTGCATGGTGGTGGTGCTGAAATGGATCCCATGGACATCAAATATGTCAAAAAATGCAGGTTTGTGGTAGCCTCTGGAATTTTTGATGGATATGATGTACCTCATCAGCCTTCAAGTATAAGTGACCGTTCTAAGAAGTTGTTTTGTTTTCTGATGGTGGTGGATGAGGTTTCTCTTGATTTTATAAAGGAAAATGTCACTGTAAGGGAGGACAGTAATGGGGCTCAATGGGTTGGCATATGGCGTCTTATTTTGTTGAAGCATCCACCTTATGATGAGCCTAGAAGGAATGGTAAAGTTCCCAAGATTTTAACCCACCGGTTATTTCCTCAAGCTCAGTATAGCATTTGGATTGATGGTAAAATGGAGTTGATAGTTGATCCATTGTTAATTCTTGAAAGGTACTATTACATTGTCTAACTTTTACTGATTATTTTAGTCTTAAATATTTTGGAGAGTGATTTCTGTGAACAACTTAAAAAGATAGAAATTTGAATATTGTTTTTTATGCCATCTAAGGCTTTGTATAAATCAGGATATTGTAGAGCTTACTTGCTGAAAATTCCATTTTTTTTTTTAAAAAAAAAATACTCGCACTAACAAGTTCTTTGTGGCTTTGCATCCAGTCTTTCTATTCATATATTCTCCTTTTAAAAAATATAGGACTCTGGTGTGATACAGTTTGTGGAAAAACTTGGGTTTTAGAGAATAGGGCTAGGGTTTGTAGAGATTGATGATTAGGGTCTCAGGCTTAAATTGGCATTCCATTTCATTAGAAAGCAAAGAGTAAATTAAACGAACTAAATATAGCTATTTGCCTCAAATCAAGGATTTAGGGACTCATTCCTATCAGGAAATCCTCACACTTTTGAATTGTTAGAATTGATTAGCACAACTCAATATCAAAAGCGTAATTACTGTAAAATTTCGTTAACTGAGAACCTCATTATAAAGTATTATATGCCTTAATAGAACTATGATTCCAAGTTTTCATTTGGACACTTTCCTCTTCTATTTGACCCCTGAAGTGACTAGGATAATTGAAAAAGACTATTTCTTTATTTAAAATCTGTACTATTGACTATTAGTATAATTAAAATAATGCTAAGACGCCCAGATCTAATACACATGCTAAAATGCCACAGACCCAGATTAGCAAAACGAGAAAAATATCCCATCCTTGTGGAATCCGCCAAAAACCAAGTAATCCAATTTGCCAAAGGAATCTCCTCATTATCCTTATTACTGAGTAGGTTGTACCTACTGAAGTTGTGTCATCAATCTGTTATAATTAAACTATAATATATATGCTTATAAGGTTTTCTTTCAATTCCTTCCGTCTTGTAAGTTTTTAGAACCCCAAAAAAAATAACATAATGCTTTTCTTGAAATGACTTTTTCTTTGACCAAAATATTGTTGTATTGATTATTATCTTGTATGCCTCAGAAAGGGGAAGAGGGGGGGCGGGGGGGGGGGGTCTTCATTCATTCAAATGTGTACTGATGAGAATTAGATTCCATGAGAAACTGAGCAAAAAGCAGCAAACATGTACCAATGGAAGTATTTTAAAAATGAGATTTGGAAGAACATTTTCAACATAAAAAGGAAAACATTCTTCAGAGAAGTATTTGTGTAAGAAATGGAGTGTGTGTGTGAGATAATATCTATAAGTGACACCTCACCTAATTTTAAAATGTTGCTAACCGAAGGGCTTATATTCTCTTCAGGCATTCAGCATGAGACAAACAGAAGAACAAAATACATGCTCTGCTCATTTTATGCATCCAACCAATATTTATTCTGGACTTTTATTCTGTTGGCCTGACTTAGAACTGTACGTTTTGAGTCCATTCATATATGATACTTTCTAATCATGGAAGTGAAATATAAGTCAACTGTTAGATAACCTGTTCTAGATAGTTTGTTGTTGAGGTCTTACCTGTTGAGCTTGTGACATTACTGTATGCAAACAAAACATTGCATGTGTGCTTGTCATGTGGAGGGGAAACAAAATAGATGATTTGAACAGATTTGGATTCTCTCATTTTCAAAGAAGCATGACCTGTCATATTTAAACAATCTCCACTTTCTATTGCATATTAAAATGGTGAGATTTATTTTAAAATTAATTTAAAAATTTGAGGAGTGGGTAGGTATATATTTGATAGCATCTCAACCATTAATTTTGAATTCAGCTGTTGACGTCATTCGAACATGATAATGTTTAAAGAAATATGAGGATCTTAATTCAATAGAACAATCTTTGATCTGCAGATATTTATGGCGTGGGAAGAATACATTTGCCATTGCTCAGCACAAACATCATCGCAGTATATATGAGGAGGCTGATGCAAACAAGCGAAGGAAACGATATGCCCGACCCCTGATGGATATCCACATGAAAATATATTTTTATGAGGGAATGAAGCCATGGACTTCGAAGAAAAGCAAACCTAGTGGTAAGATGGCCTTTAAGGGCTGGTAGATTTCTTGTTGCATTTAACTTGTTCTTAGTAATTTGTTTTCTTGTATTCTAAGATCTGATATGCATCTTGGTGATTTCATTTTAGCCATGTAAGTTATTATGCCAATAAAATAAATACAAGGACATGAAATTAACTCAGGTACATATCATAATTATTACTTGGTTTGATTATTTAGGCAATGGCAGATGCGCATGTGCTTCTACTTGTGCACTACTCCAATAGAAAAATAGATGATGAGGTGATAAATTTAGAAGAGGCAGCGGGGGGGGGTGCATACTGAAGGGCTAAACTTTAGTAATGTGGAAGAAGGTTCAATGATCTTTTACTCCATGGTGAACTTGTATATTTGTGTAAAACTGTTCATATCACTGGTTGCTATTTTATTTCTACTCGTTTTCTCATGACTTTTGTTGAACTAATCTTAGCAGTGATCTCTTTTGTAACACTGGTGCAGCTGGAAAGTCTACTATTGTGATCTTGCATGTCTGATTTCTTTGAACTATAGTGTGCACATGATTTATGTTAAATTCATCTTTGTTGTAGTATTGATGTTTTATTATGAATTCCTAGATTTTGTTGCATAGTGCTACTTTCAAATTTTTACATTATGCTAGTCATATGTATATATTTTGATAAAATTGCACCTAACAGTCTATAGAGGTAATTAACTTTCATAGTCACTAAAGTATACTCCATTATTCTATGGTGGTCACTAAAAAATGACTTGTTCAATTAAATTACTAAACTTTGATTTTTATTTTATTATGATTTATTGGTCAAATTTTTGTAAGATTTTTCTACTCTAAATTGATTATGTGTTTTGGATTCTTTGTTATAGCTTATAAAAATAGAAATTTAAATGTCTCTCGTAAACAAAAATTTAAAATAATTCAACAATAAAATAAAAATAATAAAAAGACCAATAAACTATAATAGAATCAAAATAAAAATTTAATGATTCAATTGAAAAAATCAATTTTTTGTGACTATAATAGGATTTTAACCATAATTCAGTGACTATTGAGACATTATCCCAGTGCATAGTGCAAACTTAGGATTAGGTGCCTTGTGTACCTGCCCCATTGACAACTATAATCAACTTATCATAGATATTTCAATATGCTTTATATTAGGTTTAGGTGGTGATAGCATGTCGACAATTTAAAATTATCAATACGGAACCGTGAGCACCTAAAAAAACTGATAGGTTAGTTTTGTTTCGAGATTTTTTCTAGCCAAACCAAACCTTAGCTATAAAAAACTATCAGTTTAGTTACCAAAAAACTAGTCCTTTCACCAGTTAATTGAAAGGTTCTAGTATCAATATTAAGTGTTGATTTTATAGATATTAAGTCAAAATCTCATTGGAAGTTGAATAAAAATAATTAGGAGCAAAAAACTCAAAGTATGAAAATCTGATTTCTAAAGCCTCGATCACGAATTTTGGTAGAAACCGTAAATTTTGAAAAGAATCACTGGAGATTCAAAGGGTGACTGCGAATTTTGGTGGCGATTGCGAGCTGAAGAAAAACAAGAACTCTAAAGCTCATTTTGTTTTGCGGTAGTATTACGGCTAGGTAGTGACTGCAACTTTTAGTAGAGATCGTGAATTTTAATAGAGACTACGAATTTTAAGATCCGTTAGAAAGATCTAACGACTAAGGACTAATCTCAAGCTACCATGTGGCATTAGCGGTTAGACATAGTTTGAAATAGAGACTGTGAATTTCTTGTCTTGATCGCGAAATACATTTCCTGATTGCGAATTTTGTCTCGATCGCAAATTTCGTCTGACAAGCATTAAATGTAGAATTTGCCTAGCATACTTTGGAGATATGGATATAATTTTATTTATAACGTCTCTTTGGTGGTTGTAGCATATAAATACACCATCAAATGGACTTCAATGTAAGCGAATAATAATTGATTGTGTCAAAATTCTTGCAAAATTAATTTTCATAACTTTAACTCTTCATTTTTTGGTGTGAGTTTTAAACCCTTTGAGTTTGGGTTTAAGAGTGAGTTTTTGTATAGAAAACTCTTATTTGGGGTTTAGAGTGAGTTTTTGTATAAGAAATTTTTGTTTGGATTTTAGAATGAGCCTTAGAAAACTCTTGTATATGTTTGAATGTTAGCATTGGGAAATCATTTATAAGATTTGATGTGATTCTAAACACTTAGTTGAGTGTAAGTTTCTAAAATATTAGTGATTTAGTGACACACCCAATTTGTAAATAGATGAGTGGATGTAAGGTTGGTTAATACCCGAATCATTATAAATCTCTTATGTTCATTCTTCTCCTATTTTTTCTCTAATCTTTGATTTGTGTTTCCACCAAAAATTCAAATTACCTACCAATTCAACCCCTCATTCTCGGTGTACAAATGCCAATATATATTATAATATAAATATGTAACAATATAATGTTTAAATTCAAATGTAAGATATAAACAAATAAAATATGTAATATACAGTTGGTTCAGTTGACTACCATTTTTTTTTTTTTTTTGGATATGAGAACCTAACTGACAATTGAAAAACTATTAAACTAAAAACCAAAACAGCTCCACCAGTTAACTGATTTTTTGGTTTGGTTTTGGTTGGTTTTTGGTTCGGTTTCAGTTTACTGGTTTCTTTGCTCACCTCTTCCTTTGCACAACCATTGTGATAGGTGAGGATGTTCTGTAATATGAAATGCCACATGAAATTCCATGCCAAGGAATGTAATATTGAGTGAATTAGGGATATCGCATTATTCTGAAGGCTGCATTTAGTGAGAAAAAATAGTGATATATATGTATTGAATTGACTGAAATTTATTTCTTTCACACAGATGTGCCAGAGGGAGCCATTATTATACGGGAGCATACAGCACTGAACAACCTGTTTAGCTGCTTGTGGTTCAATGAGGTCAACCTCTTTACTCCAAGAGACCAGTTGAGTTTTGGTTATGTTGTCTATAGATTAGGAGGTGCATTCAAGTTCTTAATGTTTCCAAATTGTGAGTACAACTCGCTGTTTGTGTTGCATCCTCACACTAGAGAGCATTCTTCACTTATAGAATGGGTAAAAAATTTAAGCGAGTTTAAGGGGAGCGGTAGCACTATGAAAGAGAGCAGAGGTGGATTAGGACTATGGACTCCTTATCCTGGAAACCTTGATTCAGTTGTATTGCCACCAGTTGTAAGAACATCCAAAGCAGGCTGAGGTTCAATATTATATTGGTTAAGCCTGTTACTTGAAATGAGTATTAAATATTTTAAATGTCTTTGATTATATAAAAGGTCATGCAAGCCCAAGGATTAGGAACTATTCATAGTTAAGAATTTTTTTTTTCTTGATTTTGTCCTAATACAAGTTATTTGAGTTTTGCCCTTGACTAGAGGAAGATGGTGGAGGCCTTGAAAGTTGGTTAAAGATGGAAAGAGAATAAAATGCTAGTTATTTACAGTTGCAGGATGATAATCTCTTTAGGTCTTTGTTTTCCTCCGTGAATTTTAACTACTCCATCTGGCTGTGAAGTTTTCTTTCACCAAAGCGGCAGTTTCATGACAGTTTTGCCTCTTTTAGTGTGAAGCTTGCAATTGATGCTTTAATTTTACAGTGAATTTGCTGCATGTTTCATGTGACTGTTTTAAGGGGACAGAAATATGGCATTTGGTCTGTCATGTCTAATCTTCTCTTCCTATGAATCGCTGGTTTAAGTTTAATTTGTGCTTTGTGGGTAAGGGATTTTCTGTTTGGGTGATATCTTCTAATTGCGTTTTTAAGGTAGCTGTTTGGATTCTGGAAAGCATGAAGGTAATATTTAATTATTTTAATCTCTATTATTTAATAATATTAATATTATTTTTATTTAAATTATTTAATTTGTATTATTATATTGTTTAATTAAATTTATATTATCAATAAAAGTGGTTATAGAGGGAGAGTTTCTTGCTGCAAATTAGATTGAGAACATTCGCCAACTTTGTTGTGAATGTACGAGGAAGTGTTCTAGACAGCTTATTCCTTGGTTCCTCCCTTCCAGAATTGGATTAAGTATATTATGATGATAGTGTTATTTCTAACTCGGCCAATGCAGGAGTAAGGGCAATCGTAGGGGTGGAAATGGTTATTAGATTGGTGATTGGCTATAGAATTCTCTCTAGAATTGGCTGTGGGCAATAACCTGATTTTTCAAATATAAAAACAAATCCACAGTTGCAACAAAAAATTTCATGGGGTAGGGAAAGGCTGCCACGTCGGCGCGATGAAAGAGTCACGGAAGTGGACTGCAACCATGGAAAGAGAAAAACTCTGAATCGGAGGGCCTTATCTTGCATGCAAACCTTCTAATAGATCAAATTCATCTCTAACGTAACTAACACATCATAAGTACAATTGTTAGATATGAGTAGAATAGTATTATATTTTTATCCGTACTAAACAGTTATATGGTTGCTCATATCTATATTCATAGTCATTTAGATAAATAAATATTGAATTCATTTCTATACGCTATGGGTAACTCATTACTTAAGTAGTTACTAAAATATTTTTAAAATGTGTAAATTAAAATATAAAGTATATAGTTACTAAATTATAATCAAATTTAACTAAAATAATACATGTTATATTTAAAAATTAAATTAAAACTAAAATATTAAAAAAATTTAAATAATTTTAAAATTTATTTAGTTCTCAAAATGCAGTACATTATATATATCATGATCAATAAGTTTAATCACGTAATTTCTAATATTGTACATCTAACTTAAAGAAAAATATTAAAATAGTTAACATTGTCTATATTAACTAAGGATGTATGTGTGTGTCTCTATCTGTGTATGTGTTTATAAGGTATAGATATGGATTTGAGTATGATAAATCTGATACTTTAGGCAAGATATAGGTGTTGGTTAGATACTATCGTATCTAGTTTTTATATTATTGACGCCGACTTATGTAATATTATGGTCTGTGCGCCCTATACACGTGTGAATATAAAATACTTCAATCACATGATTGTTGAAAACGTTGTGGGTCCTTTTATAGTACATTCACTTTTTTACTATCTTTTTTGACTTTTCCAATTAACACTTCTTTCTTTTTTTCCTTTTTTTCTTTTCTTATTTTATTGATATTTTCTTTTTATTATTGTAAATGAAATAAATTGATAAAATATTCAGTTAATTCTATTCAGATTTTATATTATTATTTAATTTAATTTAATTTTAATTTTAAAGTTTTATTTTATATAAAAATTAAATAAGTTAAATTTTAAAATAAATAAATTATACTAATTTTTATATTAAATTATATATATATATATATAATGAAATCAAATCAAAATAAAATTTTATAAATTTTATTTGATTCAATTTTAAATATATTACTTTGATTACTTTAATGAATTAAATATGATGATATAAATATTAGTGTTGATGTGATAATTAATGAATATGAAACTATATAAGATGAATATTGTGTAAGTAGATAATAAACATTTAAATATTCGTCAATGAACAAAGAAGTTAATGATAGAAAATTTTGTGTTTTTAATAAATAAATTAATTCATATAGAATTGTTGGCCTAGGGCGCCAAGAAAGGGGGTTGAATTGGTGCTTAATTTAAAAATTAAAAAGAGGATTAATGTGTTTAAGAAGATGAGTAGGAGAAGAAAGAAATTGACACAAGTGTTTATAGTAATTCGGGTGTTAACTAACCTTACGTTCACTCTCTAAGTCTCTACAATTGGGTGTTTCACTCAACTTAATATGTGTTTTCAAGCTCACACCAAACTTTTACAATTTGTGTTTTCTAGGCTCACATAAAAACCTCTTAAAGTGTTTTCAAAGCTTGCACTAAAATCTCTCACAAGAGTCTTCAAGACTCACACTAAAATCTCTCACAAGTGTTTTCAAGACTCACACTAAAACCTCTTACAATGATGTTTATTACTCACACCAAATAATCTCTAAAGCATAAATAACTCTCACAAGTGTTTTCAAGACTCACACTAAAACCTCTTACAATGTTGTTTATTACTCACACCAAATAATCTTTAAAGCATAAATAATAATTAGCAAGAGTATGATTACAAATTAATGAATTCTCTTACATTTACATCTGTTTGGTGGAGTATTTATTTATAGCTCATATCTACCAAAGAGACGTTAGACTAAAACTATTAACAAATTTTCAAGATGTGCTAGGCAGATTCAACATTAAATGCTTGTTAGGCTAAAGTCGTAGTCGCTACTACTTTTTCGCGATCGTGAATTTTCAATTTCCATAGAGGAGCTGAAAATTTTGGCGAAAAATCCTATTTGTGTCTAAGGCACGTGTCAGCTTTCCGTTGGTCATTCAAGAAAATATAGTCGTTGTGTTTTAACCACTCTTAAAAGTCACGGTCGCGAGACAACAATGCTTTAGGCGTGAGACAACAATGCCTTGGGCGCAACTGAGATCGCAAATTTCTCTGTTTGAAGAGGAAACTTCAACTCCTTGAATCGCGGTTGCTACCAAATTTTTGCCCTTACAATTTTTGATCTTTTAACGGACACTTGAGACAATTATCATGCTGTAGTTGTGGCTTCGGTTTCCTCATTTGTCACTTTGAAAGTCGCGGTGGCGACTCAGATGTGACACTCACCGGAATTCCTCTGTGACTAAGGCTGGACAATCTTTGCCTAGTTCGCGGTAGCTAGATAGCCCGCGATTTCTTTTGTCCTAATTTTCTTGTGATTGATTCGCGGTTGCGATTTGCCATACACACACTGTGAATTAGAGTGATCTTTATAAGGTCGGAGATTTTGAATTCCATCCAGCTCCCAATAAAAAAAAATCTAATTTATAATCTGCAAAACAACACTAAATGAAAGTATTAGAGTTGATCAATCTCTATTGTGAAAATCAAAAGAGGTTCATGACTTAGATTAAATCAACCTAGTCCAACAATCTCCCCGTTTTGATTTTGACAACTTAGATTGATCCTAAGGAAAAAAATAAATGCATGAGTTTTGAAGTTGTGAAGTTGGAATGGTCAATGATTCAATGAATACTTGAAAACATTTCTAGACAAAGATCAAAGTGAAATTTTCTAAGTATGACATTCAACCAATCAAAGTGAAATTTCTAAGTATGACTACAAAGCTCCCCCTCAACTTATGCTATTTACTTGCAAATTATTTTCTCTCCCCTTAGATTCTTTCTTAATTCTTTCTCTCCCCCATTTGCAAGATCAAAACGAGGGTTCATAAGGGAAAAGAACAAATGCATAACAAATAAATAAGTGTTCATAAGGAGCAAAATTAATAAAAATTGCAATCATAAAAGTAAATTCAATCAATCACATAAGACAAAGAATTTTAAAAACAAACATTTTTATTTATTTGTAAGCAAGCTGTGGGATCAATAACTTTACATAAGTAAAATAAAGAGAAAATACAAAGAAATCCTATTCTAGAAGATTGGAGAGTCATCATCATCTCTAGAGATGTCTTCCTCATCATCATTGCCTCCACCTTCAGCTTCGTCGCCTTCCTCAACTTCTTCATTGCCTTCCTCTTCAAGGGTGTCCTCATACTCAGCAAAATCAGGAAGATGGCAAGGAGAAATACCCATTTTCTCTTGCAAATCGACCATATTGCTGTGAAGGTGAGAAATGAGAAGGAATCTCTTCTTCATCATTCTCATCATCTTGTCTAACTTGCGGTTGATGGTGGCAAGAGATAGTTTGGTTTTGGGTTTTGGTTGAGGAGGAGGGACTGATAGGCTACCTTCTTTAATGATGAACCTCTTCCTTTTGGAGGATTGAGATGTCTCCATCTTTTTGGCCCCAAAGGCACCCAGGGTATATGCATATGTATCCAGGTGTATGGCTTTGGCATTAATTAAGTAGGTGAGGTCAAAGAATTTTTGAGAAGGGAGGCGTTTCTTGGTGAGGAATTTTTCATTCTCCTCATCAAGAGCTCCAACAAAGCGATTGATTGCGGTTACATGTGATGGAAGAAGGAATTGGCTTTTTGGTTTGGTGCTCATATGGATCAATTGATCCATAAGATACCGACCAGTCTAGATGGGTTTGTTTTTGACAAGGCAGAAAAGAAATGCTAAATCCTTTTGAGACACTTTCTCGTTACCATCACCTATAGCATTGACAGAAAATGTGGTGATACGATATAGTATCCAAAGGGCAGGGTTTTTATGTATTTGGCTAGGGAAGTTTTTGGGTCATATTTTTGCTACTTTGCATGCATCCATGCCAAACTTCTTGATTATGTCCTTAGTGTATTTGGCTTGGTTGATGAAGATCCTTTCTTTAGTTTGCTTGATTTGTAGACCAAGGAAAAACTTGAGCTTTCCCATCATGCTCATCTCGAATCTCCAGTCATACACTTAGCAAAATCCTCATAAAGAGATTCATTAGTAGCATAAAAAATGATATCATCAACATAAATTTGTACTATAATTGTATCATGTTTGTGCCTTTTTACAAACAAGGTAGTGTCTATCTTTCCCTTTTCAGAATCATTTTTCAAAAGAAATGAACTAAGCCTTTGGAGCTTGTTTAAACCTATATAAGGCTCTATTCAATTTAAAAACATAATTTGGAAAACTATGAGACTCAAAACTTAGAGGTTGTTCAACATAAACTTCCTCCTCAATAATTCCATTTAAAAATGTACTTTTAACATCCATTTGAAAAAGTTTAAAATTCATATGACATGCATAGGCTAAAAGAATCCTAATGGCCTCTAACCTTGCAACGGGGACAAAAGTTTCATCATAGTCTATCCCTTCCTCTTGGTTGTAACCCTTAGTAACCAATCTAGTTTTATTCCCAGTGATGAAGCCTTGCTCATCTAATTTGTTTCTAAACACCCATTTGCAACATATAATTAGGTGTTCCTTAAGCCTAGGAACAAGTTCCCATACCTTGTTTCTCTCAAATTGGTTGAGTTCCTCTTGCATAGCAATCACTCAACTTTCATCATCAAGAGCCTCATCAATTGATTTTGGCTCAAATTGAGAAACAAAGGCAAATTTATTATTTAAAAGATTAAGTTGAGATCTAGTACTTACACCCTTTGAGCTATCACCAATAATTAAGTGTCTTGGGTGATGCTTGGAAAATCTCCAATCCTTGGGTAGATCTTAACTTGGTAACGCTTCTTATTGATGTTGTGGTTCCTCATATACTCTTGATTATTCACCTTTATCTTTGTCTTCATCTTCCTCTCTTATACGGTGCTCCAACTCCAATTTTTCTAAGTCACCTATAAGATCATCAATAAAAGAACCTTTCCCAAGATCAAGTTTACTAGATTCATCAAAAACTACATTCATAGACTCCTTAACTACAATTGAACTTCTGTTAAAAACCCTATAGGCCTTGCTAGAGGTGGAATAACTTAAGAAGATACCTTCATTGGTTTTAGAATCAAATTTCCCAAGATTATCTTTGGTATTCAAAATATAACACTTGCATCTAAATACTCTTAGGTATGATACCTTGGGTTTTCAATCATTCCACAACTCATAAGATGTTTTCTTGAGAATGAGTTTTTTAAAAACTATAACACGAAGTATTAATGGCTTCGACCTAAAAGTAATTTGACAAAGAATACTCATTGAGCATAGTTCTAACCATTTCTACTAGTGTTATATTTTTCCTCTCTACAACACTATTTTGTTGTGGTGTTCTAGGAGTTGAAAAGTTGTGGAAAATCTCATTCTCTGAACAATAAGTTTCAAAAGACTCGTTTTGAAATTATTTTCCATGGTCACTTCTTATAAAAGAAATGAAGTAACCCTTTTCACTTTGAATTCTTTTTGCAAAGCTTTTGAAAGCATCAAATGTATCATTCTTATGAGCTAGAAATGACACCCAAGTAAACCTAGAATAATCATCAACTAGGACTGGTGCATAATGTTTTCCACCTAAACTAGCACTCATTGTAGGTCCTATCAAGTCCATATGAATTAGTTGAAGAGGTTTAGATGTACTTACAATATTATTAGCTTTGAAGGAAGATTGATATTGCTTCCCTATTTGGCAAGGACCACATGTCTTGTCTTTTGAGAAACTTAGCTTGGGAAGACCTTCCACTAGCTTTCCTTTAGATAAGCTTTGTAAGAGCTCCATGCTAGCATGTCCAAGCCTTCTATGTCATAACCAAGCTTCATTACTAATAGACATAAGACCCTTGAAAGATTGGTTAGCCAAATTGTCTAAGTCAATTGAGTAGGTATTACCTTTCCTTTCACCCTTGAAAATAACCCTTTTATCCACTAATGTGGTGGTAACTTGACATTCTCTAGGGTCAAAGGTGACTTTATTACCTTTGTCACATAATTGACTTACACTTAACAAATTATGTTGCAATCCATCAACTAATAAAACATCATTAATTCACAAGTAACCTTTCTTACTAATGGTTCCAATGCCAATTACCTTACCCTTGGCAATGGTGCCAAATGTGACATTGCCATCTTTTTTTTCTTTCAAGGTCATGAATAGCTTCCTATTGCCCGTCATATGCTTT